>JAGVSP010001780.1:0-39958 GCA_022494985.1 Micrasema minimum
AAATAATTAAGATACACTGCACTTTGCGTAACTAATGCAGTGCCCTACGCACCATTCAGTACGGATAGGGAAAGTAGTAGTAGTAGTAGTACATTTGTAGGTATTTAGTATTCACACTTTTTAGAAAGTTTTTATAAACGAATTATCATACATCGTACAATCGATTATTTTTATACCATACATCCAAACATATTTTTATACCGTATATCATACAATCGTTATATTTAAATGGCAAATATATTTACCTTTTTATTTGGTATTTATTGAATTTACTTTAAGCCTTGGTTGTTTACTTTAAATAAATATGTTTTTATGAGCTTACTTATCGCACATAATTTTGTGACAAAATAAAACTTTTATACAGCTACAAATTTTAAATTTCACTATAAAAAACGAATATATTTCTTATCAACGCCATATTTTATTCACGAACTTTATTTGGTTAGGTCGATATTAAAATATTGTAAAAAAATATATAAAATAAATGTTATGATCTGCCTACATTCCTGTACCTTCGTACCTTCTGTTTGTAGGCTCATTGCCAATTTCAGTTTGACATCTCAACAAAGACGAGAAGTTTGGAAGGGAATATGGATATCTAGGCGTTTACAGGTAATGACAGGTAAACCCTGTAAACGCCTAGATATCCATGTAACCTTCCAAACTTCTCGTCTCTGTTGAGATGTCAAATTGTAATTTTTAGTCCGTAATGGGTGAAATCCAGTTTTTGTCTACAAGTATTTGGACACACTCAAAATGTTGTTCATTGCTAATTATAAATTGAATCGTGTTCTGGTTCCGTAGTTAGAGTAATTAGGTAAAATATTTTCTTTTTTTTCACTCAATATTCAGTTATTTGTTTTCGAATCCGGGAGAGAATCAGATCTTCTGGGACCTCCTGAATGCTCTACAGGCGCATTTTGTTTAATTAGAATCGGATGGCGGTGGTGAACTCTGAATCGGAAATCCTGGGTTTAAATCCTATTCTTTCTGTTTTCCACTCTTCGGCACAATTATGTCAGTAAGATAATACTATTTTCACAGTGGATCATAATACTATTTTCATATATTCAAAAGAAAGTTTATACCTAAATCAAAATTTATTTAGACGGAAATGAAAATAATAATTCACCCCAGGCAAATTATATAAGAACGTCAATTAAGTAATTGTGTTATGTTAATCTTAGTAGTGATTGACACAACACGGTAACTATCGGAAAATGTGTTCTCTCATTGTAAATTTCACTGCTCGATATATATATATATTATATTTTTGCTTTGATTCTCAGAGTTTTATTGATTTATTTTTTATTTGTGCTTAATTGTGATCAATTCAATTATAGCAATTAATACGTGGTACTATTTAAAACAAGCCTAAGGCATGAATAAATGGAAATTTAGTACATACCTACCTACCTACCAGTAAGCTTGTAGACATCTGCGAGAAGCTAGATTTTCGTATCGCAAACGAAATTAAGATCTTACTTACCTATTAGAATATTGTCAGTAACGCTAGTTTAATCAATATGTTCATAAAGCCTATGATTATTTGTCTTTGGATCAATTAAAGTTCGCCCGCGGCTCTCATCATTCGAGACCGATGTACGCTTTTTATCGTCATCCGTCAATCAAATTTTTATTCCAAATAGAAATATTACAATTATAGTATTTATTTGATCGCTTCTTGATTAGCTGTCATTTTCGCGTTAGCCATCAATGTTTCTCGACCAAATCGTATCGGCGCGCGGCGTTCTCACACGATGTACTTACCTACCGAGAAGCGAACATTAGCCATTAACCCAGAGCACCGCCATTTTGTTATGCAAAATGGGACCAATACGGACTCATGGCGGATTTTTTCAGTCGCGGTTTCTCGCTGATAAACGAATCACGACGTGTATTTATTATTTCAGCGGTTTTAAGATTTCATAATTACCAGTTGTATGTCCGTTGGCCGTCTTGTGATTTACAAGCCTGGGTTGGATTGATTGTCGGACCGCTGTACGAGTAGGTAGAATTCATTCAAAGAGAATATTCCACTGTAGTATGTTCACTGCACTATGTACAATGTATAGTGTACAGTGAAGGCAGTAGGTATATGCACCATACACGTTTGATGACTTTTATTGCCTACCTAATAATGTGTAAAGCGTACGAAAGTACTCAGCGCGATATTGAGGTCATGTCGGACTCATATTCGGTGTTTTATTTTACCCATACTGACATGTGTAAATGTGATTGTTTATTTGTTTATTGATTACTTTAATTGAAGTGTCAATAAAACCCACGGACAGACTTTTTTATGTATGCACTTGTCAATACATTGTTTCTCATCTCTCGGGAGGATGAGTAGTTGTAATTTCCGAAAGGAGAGTGTAGGTAGGTAAACCAATCCACTTATTATCTGGCCATTTATTATATTTGAAAAGCATTGTGGTTAAGTGGCAAACGTGACTACTTTTTAATCATTGGGTCATGGGTTTTATCATTACGGAAACAATGAAAAAAGTTCTAGATGAGATTTTTTAAATTTATCGATTGAATTGTCATTCCTTTTATAACATTTCATAATGAATTATGATTCAACAAAAAACTTTTTAAAAAAACTTCAAAAAAGATTTATTTATAAGAATAGAATAATAATAATACGTATATTGAATCATAATAATTAACGTAAGTACCTATGTAACTAATTGTATGTAAACTTGGTGTTGATAATAAATGTTTTTTTTTATCAGAAATTTGCAAATATTTGTCCGCCTCGTGGTGTAGCGGTAGCGCGTTGAGCTGCCATGCATGCGGTCGCTGGATCGATTTCCGATAGGGGTCAACATGAAATAGTCGTTTGAATATGATTTTCACATAAAAATATTTCATACGTGATTCCTTGGACTGGTGCTGAATCGACTGATCATCTTGCCTTCATGGAACCAATTTTCAAGATTCACGGCGTATCAATGCAGTGCCCTATGCACCATTGGGTGAGAATAAGGAAGAGTAGTAGTAGTAACAGTTTTTGTTAGCTACTGTTCACAATAAAATGCACTTTCATCTTGACATTTTTGGTTCAATTTAAATAGGTGTTTGCAGGGGGCTGAGGGGCTCGCGCGAGCCCCTTGTTAAATTTGACTTTGGGCCGGCGAGCCCCTTGTTAAATTGAAATTAATATTCTCAGATCAAATCAGTACATAAATGCAATTTCAGTGGATGGCTCAAATGTATTATTCAAACTTTGTTGCCTTTTGAAATTTCTCGAGAAATATATTAATTAGAGATGCGCAATAAAAATTGATTAAAAATGTTTTACTATATTATTTTGTCATAATATAGTAAAACATTTTTAATCAACATGAAATTTCTGCGCCAATCTTGGAACACTTCACTATTGAATTCTGAGGTAGGTAAGTATATTTGCAACTAATATTATTTGTTGAATTATAAAATTTTCACCAAACGTCATATCTATATTTTGTCGTTTGATGTGCATATTAAGTATTTTTAATTGTTTTTCATTATTATGTATTAGTGTTTTTGATAGTTAGAACAGAATGATACACTTCCCCCCTCCTCCCTCCCCCCCCTCCGCCCATCCCACGAAACCCCCCTCCCAACAACCTCCCCCCGCGCAGCCCCTTGTTAAAAAATTGGCAGCCCACCCCTGGGTGTACCTAATATTGTAACTCAATAAGTAGGTACCTACATGCCTACAATACTACTACTGGTGCAACTGAAGCGCGATTTTTGTCGATTATTATTTGACTCGAGAAAGCTGTATGCGCGCGATAAATGAATAAGGCGGAGAAAGAGGCAGAACGAAAGACTTAGTTCCCAGGCGATACCAGGAGACCTAAGCCCGTCAATTCAGTAGAAAAATTGCCCCTACCTTGGTCTTATGGAGAATGGAAAGGGAGGAGACCTTCTTTGCTGCACTTCGCCAAAATAACGTCAAGAAAACACAAAACAGATCACAACGATTTCACGAACGACACAAATACACAATGGATGAAGTGTTTAAATAGTTCAAGGTTGATTTTATGTTAATTGAATGAGAAAAATGCGGGATCGACAGATAAATGCGTTTATAACATGCGGGTCGCGAATTGTTACAATTTTTGGACTACCCGCGAAGTGCCATAGATAATTGGTTTTGTGGATAGAGGACGGTATAGACAAGGAATATAGGATTAGGAACCAAGGATTTACTTTTTTTTTCTCTCAGAAAAAGCTTCCATAAGTCCTACCTATTGCAGATAAAGTGAAATTGCACAAATTCTCATTAAAATGCGGTTTATTTATTTTTTTTCTCTATGGATAGTACTAATTTGACTAAATAAATGACATTTGATAACAATTTACAAAAAGTTATCGGAAAAAAAATCAACTTCGTGTCCAATTTTCTCGAAAACTATAGGACAAAAATACAAAAAAAAATCTACAAAATTAACTCAATATAAAGCGCTCTTGAGGTATATTTTACGAAAATACGAAAACGCGCTATATAAATTATCCATAATAATAATAATAATAACGTTGAGTCACTGGTTTTCTCGCTTGAACATCGAGTTTTGTTACACCATATTATATATTATTATAGCATATATTATTAATTATTAAAGCATATATTATTAAAGCTTTAATAATCATACATGCGTATTTACAAGTCATCAGATTCCCGAACGTCCTGAACGTCCACCGCTGACAATCCGTCTGCAGTTTATGTCAAAACAACGGGACGGGGACCTGATATGTAAAGACGCACGGAAATCGATGATCAATAGCTTAGCTTTGAGGCATTTTGTGGAATGCATCATTTTTAAATTCAAGTACCTATTGCGAATTCATGTTTTAAGATCTCTCAGTAAGTAAGTTTGGATAAATGAAACAGAAAGAAAATTATTAACTCTTATTACAAAAACAATGTCAGTTTTTTTCTCTTTGCTAAATTTTTCTTTGTGGTTGACGTCTGAAAATGTTTTCGGACATTGTACCTTTATGTTAACAGGAACGACATTACTCTTTGACACTCCATGTATGGAACAATTTTAATATTGATCCGTTACAAGAGAAAACAGTTAGAACAAAAGTCAATTCATCTTTTTCAGTATTCATTCTAGCGAGTAAATCTATTACGGAACGCAAATATATCATGGGTTTGTTTAAGTAGGAAGACATTATTTACTTCACGTGATTTGTAAGTATGTGATGAATTTCTTTAACTTTAAATGAATTATAATCTTCAATGCGTTTTTTTGCGATTAATTTAAATGTCCATAACATGTTTTCTTCCATAAAAATACTTTTTTATAATTTTTATACAATGTCAACAAGCCAAGATCAATTATTTATAGACAACGATTACATCGGAGATCACTTAGACTTGAGAAAATATAACTCATATTTTTACCACGAGTTCTTACCGGAAATCGATCCCACAACGTACGAATCGTGAGTCCGGCGTTTAGCCTTTACACCACGGGACAAACTATTAGGTACCTATAACTTTTTTAATAACGCGTCATAAATTTCTAAATATAAGTGCATTAAAAATATTATATAAATATGTTTAAACAGAAATGAGATAAATAAATAGATGTGTACTTTTTATGCAGACAACGTATTGCAATTAAAGCAAATTAGCGTACGATAGACCTAATTAAACATTGAATAATGTTTTCATCGCTTCTTTAGTAGGCAAATTACTTGAGACATTTCTAATTTAGCGGAAAGTACATTTCGCGTTCGAGAATTGAGTCCATTGGCGGTCGACGTATCTCAGACTAGATTCGTTAGCGGTTCAGAGCAAAGGATAGCCGTAATTTTGGACAAATATCAATCAAGCCAAGTGATCGGATTTCAGTAAGCTGGGGGCTACTCTGGGCCTAGAATGAAGAATGGAATATGAGTATGTATGGACTAGTTTGGAATATGGCGCATATCCCGCGCTTAGGTGACATCATGCACAGTATCTGCGGAACACATCGATCTATATTCAATATAATGATCTGGTAACGGAATTTCTCCAGCAAAATAAGGACGCAAATCTTATGTCTGCAACAATTTTACATAAAGTAAATTGCTCGAAAGTGAAAATTTAATAGGTGTCTCAATTTGTCAGAATAATTACAATTACTAACAAAATCTGTATCTATTGAGAAAACAAATTCATCATTGTAAATAATATTATACGTCTGACAAAGATAACTGGTGCAAACTAAACAATGAAACGTCTACGTAGTTTCCTGAAATTAGCAACTTGCCTGGCAATTTCGAATACTTTCGTAAAAAAGGTAGAAAATTAATTACTTACGTACAAAAAAGAAGATTCTTAGGAACCTTAGGATTTTTATTTGGGTGGGTATCTAATTTTATTTTTTACAATTATTACATGAAAAATGACCAAGGTGAGCGATGTTTTTGCTATGTAGCAATACCTTCCAACCATCACTAGTGTATTGTGTATTGTAACTAACTAACTAACTAACCATCACGCCATTTCCCCGTAGGGGTAGGCAGAGACGATAGAACGCCATACCACTCTGTCCTGACAGACTTTCTTTGCTTCCTCTACATTCATGCACATACGCCGATTATTCCGACTTTTCACATGACCACTTTCAAGTACTTGACGTACTTGGTCATGCCATGTCTTTCTCGGCCTTCCGCGGCTTCTACATCCAGGCACACTTGCATTTAAACTTCTTTTAGCCGTTCTTTCATCACTCATTCGCTCCACATGACCAAACCATCGTAAAAGCCCTTTCTTAATTTTGTCGATAATGCTTATTATCACAGCCTTGCACTCTGCTCTAATTTCGACATTTGTACACCTATCATACATAGTCTTACCACACATTCGCCTGAGAGATCGCATTTCAACAGCATTCAGTCTACTTTCATCCTTCTCTTTCCAACACCACGCTTCACTACCATACATAAGGGTTGGTACCAGAAATCCTTTGTGTACTGCCAATTTTGCTTCTTTCGATAAGTTCTTATTTGCCACTATCGATTTCAAGGCACCATTAACTCTGTGTATTGTAATTATTGTGTATTGTAATTTGCGTAATTTTATTTATTATATTTTAAAGCTCGCTGAATAAAGTCACCAGAGCTTCGGAATAGGTCTGCGTCAACGCAACGGCTCGTCTTGAGAACCGAAATGGCTTCGACCTTTTTTAAATAATTCTGGCCGTAACGAGCCGCGCCCTCCGCACGCAGTGCATGATATAGTACGTGTGTGTTTGTGTGTGGCTGTGGTACTGGTAGTCTGTATATGTACAGGCACAGTGTGAGTGTGGTAGTAATACTATGTCAGTGTGGCCGTGACCGAGTCTGGGATCAGTCAAACCTCAAACTTGATCTCTTAGACGTCATCGGAACAGTGACAAAAAATGAGAGGACGTGGCCTATTAGGACGTAGATTAACTCGGGAATATTTTTGTACGTAGAGTAACGACACTCGTAGTACAGCCCGAAAATTGGTGAATCTACATCATATTTGGAGTCGAATATGTAATATGACTTTTTAATCTGGGACGTGAATTTTTTTTTTTCCTCAATAAGATTTCATTAGTACCTCAAATTTAGCAAAATTGCACAAATTCTTATTAAATTGCGGTTGTTGTTTTATTTATGGATACTGTTAATTTGATTTGATGACTGTTAATTGAATGCAGTTGAAATGCGATCTCTCAGGCGAATGTGTGGTAAGACTATATATGATAGGTGTACAAATGTCGAAATTAGAGCAGAGTGCAAGGCTGTGATAAAATTATCGAAAGCATTATCGACAAAATTAAGAAAGGTCTTTTACGATGGTATGATCATGTGGAGCGAATGAGTGATGAAAGAACGGCTAAAAGAACTTTAAATGCAAGTGTGCCTGGATGTAGAAGCCGCGGAAGGCCGAGAAAGACATGGCATGGCGTTCTACCAAGTACGTCAAGTACTTGAAAGTGGTCATGTGAAAAGTCGGAATAATCGGCGTATCTTGCATGAGAAGATGTATGAATGTAATGAGGAAGCAAAGGAAGTCTGTCAGGACAGAGTGGTGTGGCGTTCTATCCTCTCTGCCTACCCCTTCGGGGGAATGTCGTGATGGTTAGTTAGTAGTTAGTTAGTTAATTTGACTACATAAATGATATTTGATAAAATTACAAATTGCAAAAAAATATTTTCTCACGAAGTGGTTGGGGGCTGTGACATGTGACGTTTTGAATGAGGGCCGGTGGACCATATGTCCGCTTAACTGGAGGCTTTGAGCAGCAAGGAGACCTGTAAGAAGAACACAAAAACAATGAATACACGAAATAATACTCGTTATACCCTACAATACTGCGCCAATAATATATCTACAGCATATGGGTGCAATTCTGTCATCAATAGACTCCACAATCTAGGCAATAAGTTTATGCACACTGGCGATACATTCGATGTCAATTTTAATGCCTACAAGTTGGCACTTCTAAATTATTTCAAGGCCGAATGTATCGATTAGTGTGCATACAATTTGGGTTTTACAGTTTAATTTTTTAATGCAATGTTTATTTGATACCGGATTATTTTAACATTTTTTATGTATATTATGATTTCGTGTATTTACTGTAAATATTTAATTTGTAAAAGGCACTGAGTGCCGTTTATTTTAATAAAATAAAATAAAATAAAAAATAAATATAAAGAGTACTGCAGAATCCAAGCCCTAGGGCCTAGACAGACTACACAGTGAACCAATGTGATGTCCAGTTGCTTGATCACAGATCACTATCGACTCGGTAATAAGCGACGTGATAACGATTTCTTACCCATGGATGTTTAACGTTTTCCCAATCACAATGGAACACGCGTAAGTTATCGATCGGGATTATTAAACGCGCGCATCAAGTCGCGAGCCATTTCCCGAGATATATCTTATTCGCACATATCTTCATTCAATCTTTCTCGAGTGCCGTATTGCATTTAGCCGGCGTTCGGCAAGCCAAATATTGAGAAAAGCAGTCGACATAATAAACAATCCCAATCTGACGTTTGACGTTCGGCCGCGATATCGCGTGGCGAGCATTCCCGAGCGTTGCTTCGGTAATGCTCGGCTCGGCGAACGTGGTATGAGCGTATATTCATTGTGATCGGTCGAATCGTTAGCGTTAGCACGTGGTTAGCACGTTTTTAACTACGTCGATAGTTATCTGTGATTGAGCTACAACAGTGAGGGACTAATGGATGTTTAAAAAGATGAAGAAAAACACACTCACCAATCAATTTATGAATAAAATTATGTATTTTTTAAATGATTTCGATGTTACTCGTACTTGCAGTTAAAAAAACCAACACGGCTGCGAACGACTTGACATGATCAAGTATAATATAAGGTCATGTCGGATTAATCGACGTGCGTGCATGAGAATATGTATGAATGTGGAGGAAGCCAGGAAAGAGTGGTGTGCCTTTCTATCGCATCTGCCTAGCCCTTCGGAAAATGGCGTGATGGACAACGCTAATTAGTAATATTTTCGTTGACTTAGTAGTACATACCTAGTATTTTTTTAGTACTACTACTTCTACTATCCCAATGGTGCATAGGGCACTGCATCGGTACACCAAGTGCGGTGTATCTTGATCATTTTTATTACATGAAGGTAAGATGATCAGTCTTTCGCTCCAGTATCAATCCAAGGTATCACGCATGAAATGTTGAGATGAAAATTAAATGCAAATAAATATTTCAAGTTGACCCCCTACGGGAATCGAAGCCGCGAAATTTTATTATTTTTTTACATCAAATTAATGTCCAGTCCCCTATATTTATGTCAATGTACACATTTGATGATCGACAAATAATTTAGTGGTAATGAGTTTTTACAATACCTAATCAAATCGTTAGTTTCTAATTGCAATATCGACTACCGAAAACGTGGGTTGATTATACGTAATATAATTATAATAAAAATAATGGAAATATTAGAATTTTACTATTTATACACCGTGTAACAAAACTCGATCTACACCGTATTTGGAGTCGATTTTGTAGAATTTTATGTTTTATTTGACCCATCATAGGTTTCGAGAAAATTGAGTACGAAGTTGATTTTTTTTCGATAATTTTTTGCAAATTGTTATCAAACATACTTTATTTAGTGAATTTAATGCTATTCATAAAGAAAACAAAACAAAAAACCGCATTTAAGAATTCGTGCAATTTTACTTAATCTGCGATACTATTGTGGCGGGCAACAATGACGTCACGAGCCGACGACCGCCGACCGCCGAACACGTACGAACTTGCCGAACTTGCGATGAGAATACTTTCGGCTCCCCTCGTCATCGCACGCGTTTTTAAGGCACATTATTCCCGCCAACTTAGGAGAATCCATTCAACATCAAAATCCTTGTTTTGTTAGCCTTATTAGTTTATGGAATCATTGTTTACAAGTGTTAGCATCATTAGTTTTGGTGAATAAACCATTATAAAAACGTAAGTACCTGTTTTACTCTCTCTCTCTTTCTGTGCACCCACATAACTCTGTACCACTCAATTGGCCACCAACTAGGTGACGCCTAAACTATGTAGTAAAAGCTTTTATGAGAAGAAATAACAAAAATTTTCAGCTTAGAATCCAAAGTCATTTTACACATTCGACCCCAAATATTATGTAGATTCACCAGTTTTCGGGTTGTACTGCGAGTTTTGTTACTCCATGTATATATGTATTTGTTATTTAGGAATCGAGTAACTTATCTAGAAGGTTTATTACATGTGGTACCTGTGCCTATTTTTCTTAAGTTGTCACAATATTGTATAAAATTGTATTTAACAGTTTTGGTTGGAACTCGCTACGTTTTTACTTTGTACGTTCTGACACTGAAAATGTGTTTTACACGCCGAGCCTTAAAATATTCATAAATAAAATTTATCTTTCGAACATACTCGCCTTACTTCGGACTGTAAGTACCTACTAAGTACCATTCAATATTTTGAGGCTATATACGTCACGTCTTCCAATATACGGGAACTTTCCAATCCAAGGCAGTGATTTCGTTTACCTTTTTACCCGCGAGTACCTTTTTATTACTCAATTAAATTTATTTAATTACGAATATTTATCGTCATTACTTTTTATAACCAAATATTTGGATATGTCATAAAACGTAAAAATATAAAAAGGTAATGAAAATTGTTCTCCTCTTGAACTCAATGTTTAGTCTGAAACATTCGTATTAGATAATTATAGGTTTTTGCACTTCCGTACGAGTAGCTAAACTAATAAAATTAATCACTCAATTATTTCCATACAGCAATGATATTTACTTTCAAATAATTTAACTTTTCAATCAAATGAAGCTTCATAATGCATTTGATTCACTTATTATACTATCTTGCGGATAACCCCAATACTTCTCGTTTTTTCTAAATTTAATTCTTAAATTAATGCATTGCCAAAAGTCTTTTTTCTTATGAAAACAATACATTTTATTAATATTAGATATGCACACATAAACTCTCTAAACAAGAGTTTTTGCTCTGTTAGAGAGGTAGTACCTAGCGTTATCTATAAAATATGTTCATTTCTTTAATTAATTATCATCTATATTTGGTTATATTATTTATTTATGAAAAAACATAAATTTGGAAAAGATACGTGTACATTCCATTTGGTCTCTCATATTGTCATTCTGGAGTCGATTGATGTAGACTATTCCTGTAAAATTAGTGGACGACGCTCAGCATTGAGTAGAATGACCGAGAAAAATAAAATGTAAATTTCGATTTAAAAATGTCTATTATATGTATTTTTATAACTTGCATCTAAAAGCTATTAAAGCGTGTCATGTGAACAGATCATTAAAACCACTAAAATCCATGTTAATTGATATGAAATACTTACTCGACGGTATCTAAAATGTTGTACATAATTGATTCAGCCTAATTAATACAATTTTGCCTCGCTTGTTCGATTTTGAGGCGCGTCCCACGATGAATATATAATTGTGCCTTTATTAGTTAACAAATCCCAGGCAGTTCGGAGCACTGTCCCACGGAGACTTGACTTGATCGTAATAAAGGTTTAACTGGTTTAATATGTTGAGAAGGTTTGCTAGCGCCAAGCTGTCTGAGCAGATAAACTCGCATAATATTGTACCATAGTTCATTAAACATAATATTGCCAGCGCGCAGCTCATATTTGAATTGATTTATTGATGTATAGTGTAAAATAATTTTCCAGGAAAATATTATTTTTTGCAAGATTTCAGAATATATATTTAACAAATTGATCTTATACGAAATTACAACAGGTACGTATTATTATCTAGTAAAAACACAAGAGAACCTAAATATTTGAAAAGTTATTCCTTACTATGTTTTGAAATTTGACAGCTGATCTACGATGTTGTTATAATATTTCACGATAACGTAATAATTATGTCAAGTCTTGTTTTCATTTACTTCGTAAAACAAGAAGATTATTTCCACTTAAATAAACTACGAACGTAAGATCAGAGCTTTATGGAGAGCCCTATAAATTTGATGGGCGGACAAGCGTAGGAGTTTAACTGAAAAAAGTTTTTTTCAATACCATAAAGTTATCAAAGCCTCCTCTAGTGTCAGAATTTATAATTCAAGTCCGGTGATTATTTTTATGTACCTACCCATGGATACATTACATTAGGGTCTACCCCAGACTAGTGGGCGTTCGTATTATTCCGTTAAAAAGAATTTTACTTCAAACCTCTTATTTCATATTTATAAAAAAAACATGTAAACAATCACTTTATTTTAAAAAAAGGAAATTATTTTAATACATTCTTTTGGCACCTAGAGAAGAATAACTGTTTTTTTATTATGTCCATTAGGTACATAATTTAAAATTTGAATACCTTACTTATTAGTATTATGGGATACCTCAAAACCAGTTTTAAAAATTGTATCTAGTAGATAAATTTCGAATTTTGTAACATTCAACCAACTCACCCTTATCCACACCCAATGGTGCATAGGGCACTGCATTGATACACAAATGCAGCTTATCTTGATCATTTGTTACATGTGTACTGTATTTATTTTGTTAAAATAAATGAAGTAGGTAGGTATTTTATAAATATGTTAAAAACGTTTGTTGCAATGCTAGTTCTTATATTGGTAACATTTTGCAATCATACGGAATAATATAAGGGGTTTTCCTAACTCAATACATACATGTGCCATAGATACAGTTAATTACGTTATATATCCTCTTTTAGATGATTATTATTTCTGATTCAACATTAATTATAGTAAATATAAGAGAATACAAATGTTGCATCAGTCTATTTTTGTATATTTTTTAAATGAACTCGACGGATAATAATATACATTATTTGATCGTGAACGAACATTGCGATTGCATATAAATATATACGATGATACTATTTGATGCCCTTATCTATTATAGTATTTTGTTATTTCCAATAGTAAAAAATAAAACACCTTAACTATGGCCATGGTAAATTTACGATGCCTTAAATATTTTAAATCGGTAATCAATTATGCCTTAACTGATCAGTTTTCTATGAATTTCGATATTATCATTAACACAGATTTTTAACTGGTCGTAAGATATGTATTTCTAATGCTGAAAAAACCCACAACTCGTCACAATTAATACTCTCCAAATTTCGAAATATTATGTTCCGGTGAATTGTAAAATGCATGCTAACTCATTCAATATTATAAAGATCATCAGTTATCACTTGTGTTGTACCAATAGATTTACTTCATGCTCGTAAATAAGTGATATCGTAAATCACTATACTTTCACTTTGCCACATAAAAATACGCCGAGACCGCGTTTTATTTTACGATACGCGATAACCATCGTTCAATTTCTCATAGATTCAACTAACCAGAGTCACTTAACCAGTTTATCATCACCTACTCTTCAGTATCCAGTAGTTTAGTGTGTAGTGTTTAGTTACAGCGCTAGCCACACCGGAAGTGTTGCTTTGTATTTCCATTTTCAATTACTAATCAATTCTTTTTAATAATATTTTGTAAATATAAAGCCAATTCTTCGGCAGTTTGCGTTAGAGCTGCGGGACGTGGACTGCGAGCTCGGGAGCTGGCGGCCGATCGCTTGGCCTGGAGGTAGTTTGTGGATTCCATATGCTTCACATAGGGAGCGGTTATGGTATGATGATGATGATCATGACATATAAAGCCTACTTTATACGGAACTGTATGGAATATTGAATGGACGACGCGACGTTTGGCTGACCTGACTGTTTCTTTTAATGTACACGATTAAGTGGGTATTGGTATATTGTAAGCTTTTAAAAACGTAAAAAACAAATAACGTATTTACATCATTTGCTATATATACCTCTCTATATATATATATATAATATAATATAACTATAATCTCCTGTGCGCAAACATACGATAGTAACTTACGATCGCGTTTAAAAAATACACATATTTAACGTTTCTTTTGACAGACTGTACAGTTTTCTGACTTAGTGGTTATTTCAATTTTAAAAAATTGTGCTGTACTTAGTAATTCTGATATTAGTCAGAGAATCTCTGATATTAGTCAACTCCCGCTTATTCTTTTAAATCTTGCATTTTCATAAATTTGTTGAAAAAGATTAACAAATGTGTAATTTTTAAGTAAATGGTACGATTTCTTCGAAATCAATTACCAAAGATAATTTTCGATTTTCCACAAAAATAATTCTAGTTTTAGCTCAACATGCAAAACATGTGTGACAACAATGAATCACACATCGATTAGGTATCTCCATAATTTACTATCTATTGCTACAAAGTTGATACGACTTTGATAGTGTATTTTTATTCCATTAGATTGTAATAATGCATAAGGAACTTAATTACAGCAGTATAATACATAAGTTATATCTAATCGGTAAAGAAAGTCCATTACTCTCTTAAGATTATTATCTATCGGCGACGATTCAGATAGGAACTAAAAACACTTACTATTACCAAGATGTTCCGAAGGAACGTGTATTTCTTGGGTAGAAAATTCTTAATTCCTACTTACTTGGTTTATTCTCCAGCATATTTATATTCATATTCTTAAATCAAACTTTTAATTAGTTTACTTTAAAATATAATAAAAATGACTCAATTTCATTATGAATGTAAGGATTTCTATGTTATATCTAAATGGGTATGAAGCCATGAACGTAAAAACTGTATCAGGAATTTAAAAAGTCGTTACTGAAAACCGGCGAAGGTATTTCTACCAGATTTCCGTTGAATCAATACAAAATTTTCTTACGATTTCTCAGAATAAAGCCCGTTGAGGGTATTGCAATTACTTTAACCATTTCCTGTTCACCAGAATTCAAAATATTTGACTAATAATCATTATATTGAAGAAAGTACCTACACATGTTATTACATCTTGGTACCGTTTTATTTCCTTTATAAACATCTCATTACGTTTTTGAATTTTAACTAATAAAATGCAAATTAAGTAACCGCAATGAGTTATCACAATCGTTATAATTATCCCAACTGTTCTAATAAAGTCTCTTACATTAAACTTTTGTTTGTTAATGTTTAAATCTCACATAAGAAAGTTGCCTAAATCGTTTTCCTGTACACTAGGTAAAATTTACGTTTTAATATATTACTCGATTGAAAAAAATATAAACATATAAATTTTCATCTTCCAATTCTTTTTGCAGATCCTAACCATATGTAATAGTAAATTTGACGGACGTGAAATAAAGAACTTGTAATATTATACATTTAATGTTTTTATTGTAACACATTTGCTATGTATTTCTGTGTACTATTTCAATAAAATTAAATAATCAAGAAAAAAATATGTGTATAACTGTGTTATATATGCATGTACATTGTACATAGAGAATCGTGTACCTTCTCGTAGTAGGAACACCTTGCCCGCTGTAAAATTGAGATAATTTATAAAGCCTGTATAAAAAGGCATTGTTTGTAAGAACAGGTTTGTTTGGGAAGGTAAGAAATGTCCCTTCAGAATGAGTTGTCCCACGGCGGGTGTATGAGAGAGTCTTCAGGCTCCGTGGGGACCACCAGCAGAGTGGTCAGTGGCCAACTCCGGTAACTACAGATACTGATTATATTATTATATACATACCACCAAGTAGGACCCACAGCACTTGGGTACCTACCTACCTACCACAAAGAAAGAAAAAATTTATCGACACGAACAGTGGGTGCGGATATGGGGGAGTATAGTAGTAGGCTCTCGGTAGATATTCGTAATATTTGTACGTTGCAACCGTTTTTTAAAGCTATGTACCTAATCTTTAGATATGCCTATGTATCATATTATATAAACTAAAATGTGGGAGTTTACGTCAGGACTATGAGACTTGGACCCAACGAAGAAATGTGTGCGGAAACTGGCAGTCGACCGCTTATCTTCCAGCTTGGAGGCAGTTTGTAAAATCCATATTAATAGTCCTCATAGGATATGACGATGACAAATAATTGGTTTAGTTTATTTTTCTTCCTATTTGCAGTAATTTACTATAATTTTTAATTTGGTTATGCCAGAAAGCCAAATTGTAAAGCCTCTTACTAAGCGATATGTAGCGTTCTCATACCAATGTTTGATGTATCACTTTGAGAAAACGCCCCACTGAAATGTATCGCTTTAAAAAAATCCAAGTTTTGTACCTACTACAAAATACGTTCGTGTATGGATTTTATAAAAATTGGTAGGTACCTGCGGGGATGGGAGAAGAAGAAAAAATGCATTAAAAAGTCAAAACCGATAAAAAGTTTTTTGTATTACTTGGAGAAAACGGATCTCATTTCGGGTGAAAAATCTTTGAATCTGATTTGTTTTTTTATATTTTTCAAACAAACAATATTTTTCGCTTGATAACGAAAGTACCAACGTTCTTCCTTTAACGTTTGGATACCCAAATCTTGACAGTTTTGGCACAAAAATATCTTAAATAATTGCATTTTCTTTAGACGTTTTTGGCGTGATATCCATCAAAATCTTAACAACATGCGTTATGTATGAATGACGGGAGAATGGAAGTTTATAATGGGATTATAATAAGCTTGTTATGATATTGTCGTTATTCGCAACAGTGCCGGTGTCCGATTGGATATTAAGGCGAGTTGTCGGCCATGTCACTTGGCGACCCTTTTCGTGACGTCACGATATTTAATATACCTACACAGGACACTGCAAACTTTTTTTTATTTTGATGTATACTAAGGACATAAGTGCCACGAATTCCTATAGCACATACGTACGAACACTTGTAAATTTAGCGAAACGATAACTTTTAAATTCTGTGTGCTAAGTGTACCTACAGTACTGGAAACACGTACTTACTTGATGCGTTTTGTGGTCAGGTTATTTGACTGTGGTTTATAATTATTACTATAACTCGTAAAAAACGGTCACTCTGGTGGGTAGGGATTTTTCAACTTCTACTTATATGGTCGTTATAAACAATCTCGCAATATCGAAAAATTTATATTTATATTTATTTATTTGTTCGCACGAATTTAGAAAATTGACCCCTTTCCAACTAAGAACAACCAAAACATTTATTTTAGATGTAAAAAATTCAATTGCCCATTTTTTCTAATACCAAAACTGAAAATGCTTTAATACAATTCAGTTTTTGTTTCAGTACCGACACTTCAGTGTATATTTGCTATGAAAAGTGTAGTTACAGTTAACAGTATTTTATATCAATGTGAATACATGAATTATAATTATAGATCTAATAGATCAACGATAGAATAACAATAGATCTAATAGATACAATAATAAATAATTTCATTGTAAAAGAAACACAGGAATTTGTCTGTATTAAATTATCATCGATGATAAATAATATGAACCATGTGGCAAGCACATTTTAAGATATTCGACAGTAAATATGATTTTTAAAAAGTTAAACTAAAATGTATGAATTCAATAATTTTCTCTGTGATTTTGTATTTTTTATAAAAAAACATACGTGCAGTTCACACCAGGTAGAAGTGAAACCTTAATTAAACTAAGCTGAGAGAGAATGAGATAAATGCAGTATCAGGAGTGGGATAATTATAGGATTTATTTATTATAATACCAATTTTTCACAACTGGGCAGGCTCACACACATACATTACAAACTTACTACATGCATGCGCACAACTCTTGGTAGACAAGAGTGTGGAGGCTACGAAGCACCGCACAAAGAGAAGACGAAGATAATACGAAACGCTATACAACTGTGTTCTATCTCATTTTCTCGCAGGCTAAATCCCATTGATCTATATGTTTGTCTCTTTTTAGTGTCGCTTTTTCGTTTCATAGAGTTTCAAATCACTCCCAACGATTCTAAAGAGGTTTTCACTTAAAAAAAATACTTATTGATTAGATAGTCGAGATCAGAATGTGCTCATAATCCTGTACCCCATATTTGATGTGCATCGACGATGTACGACATCATGACTCGTTTGTTATTTGTGAAAATATTTAGCATAATATTCTAAACAAACAACGGTTTAAGTTTCTTGGCCCCGTATGTAACGGGCTGGGCAGCTTTTTGGGTACCGAAATGCCATCATCCGGGGTCCTCTTATTACTGTCCAACAGCAAATGGCCGATGGAGCACAAAGCGCACCGCATAAGTCCGGACATGTGTTCCGACCACGTCATTGCGATATGAAGAATTCGCAAACTGGATTTTTTTCCCACGTTTTAAACCGCTCATACATTGATAGTGCACTTAGCAATTGCACGTGTATCGCAAATATTAAGTTCATGCATTTTACCTGATCCCTGGAGCTCAATCACGGATAACTATCGACGTAGTTAAAAACGTGCTAACCACGTGCTAACGCTAACCATTTGACCGATCACAATGAACATACGTTCATACCACGTTCGCGTTGCCGAGCACCATAGATGATAATAAATATCGCGGCTAAACGTCAAACGTCAAATCAAGAAAGTCAACGCGCGTGTCGGATTGTTTATTATGTCGACTGCTTTTCTCAATATTTGGCTTGCCGAACGCCGGCTAAATGCAATACGGCACTCGAGAAAGATTGAAAGAAGATATGTGCTAAGGAGATATATCTCGGGAAATGGCTCGCGACTTGATGCGCTCGTTTAATATTCCCGATCGATAACTTTTAACGCGTGTTCCATTGTGATCGCGAAAACGTTAAACATCCATGGTAAGAAATCGTTATCACGTCGCTTATTACCGCGTCGTTAGTGATCTGTGATCGAGCTAATGGTTTACAAAACGCTCTCCAGTTTGGCGTGAATGCGTATTTTTTTATTCAACTCATAGCCTGAGATCACCGATGGGTGTCAGTAAAATGTATCGCGTATAGCGTATATGACGTCAAACAGTAAATTATCATCATCATCGTAATTCCATGTGAAGCATGTGGATTTCACAAACTGCCTCCTTGCCAAGCGATCGGCCTCCAGTTTCCGTGCATCCTTCCAAGTCCACGTCCCGCAGCTCTGACGCAAACTACCGACGGATTGTCAACAGTGGACGTCCGGGACGCCGAGAATCCGATGTCAACTATCGAGTAAATTTTAATTTTGCGCCATACATTTTACCTACTAAATAACGAAATTAAAGTCCAAGCAACTAAAATATCACGCGGCTGTACAACATAGGTATATAAGCTGGATCAAGAGGTTACTGTAATAGTATCCAGTGTCACTACATTTATACATTGTATTTAACTTGATAATATATCCAATTACAGCAATAACACATAAATATATACACATTATAGAGCCTACAAATATTATCGTATTTGTTCATTCAAAGACCTAATAATCTTTTTACATTACTGTTCAATACGGGTTAAACTTACAGGTTACAGAACAGAATGAAACATAGTCACTCAAATGTAGTAACTCATTATTGATAAACAAATAATGTAAAGGCCAGTGAAAAACTATGAGGACGAACCGTTGGGTCGGACCCATTGATTTATTAATACACCTAGATCTGCCTTGCAGAGTAAATTATTTAGAAAAAGTAATGACACGAAGATTCCGCACCTTTAATTCTTACCAATGCACTTACACGGGTCGACCTATCAGAGCCCTTCGACTGCCGGCAAGCATCCGCCCACACACCGCAAAAGGTATGGGCTATATATGAGGCTATGTAAAACAATATATAAAAATCACTATCTTTTTTGTTAATTTTACCCGTACGGTTTTTACACGGTTTCATGACACAGGAAGGCATTTTGGATTGTTTTCTGGACGTCCGACCCGGCCGGCGTAAAGAAATACTAAACACGCGTATGGCGGAGTTGGAGGTTTTGGCGGAGTTGAAGTGTCATTAATTTTTTGGGTTTAGTTAATATCTAAGTGTATTAATAAATCAATGGTCGGACCAAAGAAATTTTTAGAAAAATAACATTTGATTTACTGGTGATTCTGAAAATAAGTTTCAGATATTCGCCCATTTTCCATTTCAAATTAAATAATGGCCCATAAAAAAGGTGCTTGAATTAAATGCCCTTTGAGATTGAACTTTAAAGTATTAAAAATGTACTTATTTCAACCATTACCATTTAACACCTGAAATTGAAATTTTCACACACCATAATAGCATTATGAATTTAACTAACTAACCATCACGTCATTTCTCTGAAGGGGTAGGCAGAGAGGGTAGAACGCCACACCACTCTGTCCAACACATCCCTTGCTTCCTCCACATTCATATATCTTTTCATGCACGCACTTCGATTATTCCGACTTTTCACAAAACCACGTATTTGTACTTGATCATGAATTATGAATTTAATTTTTGTAAAATGAATTCCCCTTCACTATTTCCTACAAAAAAGTTTTTATTTTTTTATTGTATCTACGAGTAAATACATGTAATGGAATTTTTATTCAATGATATTTTATCAATTTTTACTAATCCTAAGCTGTCACAATTTATTTTATACAGGTGAGTATGTCATAACACGAAAATCCGTTACGAAGTAATTGATCGTATGTCCCGTAAAACTTGTATTGTATGTAAAGTATTTGTTATATTTGCGATCATATTAATATATGAATACAAGTGACTACACTTAAAAGACTTTAAAATATAAAAATTAACTAATTTTATGTATCAATAAAATTTGTTGAAATACATAGATTAACAACAATTTAAAAGGGAAAGTTCCTTCTTTTACTGTAATAAATAATATGGGCTCATGATGGAATAAATATTAGTTAACTGACATCCATTACTAAAACACTCAAATTATGATTTTTCGTCATTTAGATTTTTTTAAATTGCAGATCTCTTATATCGATAACCTATAAGATTACAAATTGATATTTTATATCATGCTGTTTGCCTGTAAAAACGCGGTTTTTGGGTAGTGACATGATATTGCATTTCAAAAAGGCTGTAGGAACCTACCTATTAAGCGAATCACAATGACTTATTTAATCTAAATTAAATTAAATAACTTTGTAATATATGATTCACTTTATTTAACAAATACTGACTAGTTTGTCATCCTCAGAGTCAACAAAAAATAACAGTAAATTAACACTAACACTGGTAGTTTTTTGTTGACTCTGGGGATGCCAAGGCATTATCGAAACTAGTCGTATTTGTTCAAATATTACAAAGTTATTTAATTTAATTAAAATTTACAATGACATACAAAGTGAGTGGTTTTAATATAAATAAGACTTATTAAAATATTAACATCTTTCCTTACATTCATTTTCTCTACTTACAAAAAAGGTTGTGACTTTGCCATTCCACCGCACCCTAAGGTTATCACGGGCTGAAATCTGTAGGTCAGGAACTTTGCGCATTTTCCGCCACACTCCCCCCTCCCCCACCCCTTACCGAGCGTGGGAGAATTGAGGGGGGAATACAAAGCACGACTCCCCTTAGATAATTTTTCAACACTCTTAACAATTTAAGTATTACAGCGTTCAAATTAAATACATCATAAAAACTATAACTTCGACGTGATAAAATTAATGTTGGTAAATATTCGAATTTTTTCCGATGAAAATTTAAAAATAAGTATCATACGGTACTTTTTAATGTGTTTTGATGCGTAATATTTAGAACCTTACACCAACATGCTTAAGGTACTATTTAACACGTTGACTGCCTCGAGACCCCGATAGGGGTTTTTTGGCCACTCAAATGAAACGCCACGTACCCCGTTCGGGGTCTCCGATTAAACGCATTTTGCATCGGGCAATATATCTGCGATGTGCGTATTGCGGTGTGAAAAAATTGAAAGTTTCCGTTAGAATTTTTCTAAATTCGGCTACTCAAATAAAAATATTCAAAATGTTTTACACATTACTTGGTCTGGCATCTAGCCCTTATGTAATACATTATGAAAATGCACTCTACTTGTGTAACAATGCAGTGTCGTGTATACCATTAGGTGTTCAAAGGTTAATGCTACGATAATATCGAATTAAACCATTTATTTTTCTAGGGCAAAAAACATCAATCGACTGAAACAAAAATTCCTTAGGTTTAAAGACTATTTTATTACCCAATTTTTATTCTCCTCGCCGGTTTCAAGATAAATTCATATTTATACGTCAATAATGGATTCAGATTTTCAATGGATAAAAGTCAGTCGGTAAAAGATACATAATAATAGTAGTTGATGTATTACAAAATGTGTACAGAAATACCTAATAAATTTATATATTATAAGAAAACATTCATTTTATGACAAGCTGCTCATTAGCTGTTCTGTAAATGATAAAATAATATCGGTTTTTAATAGGCTCTTGTGGTCACCATCACCCAAGACATAATAATATAATATTAAAAAGTAGGTAAAATAAATATGTAATCGTTTAAAAACTATCAATGTGTAAACATAACATGAATATAAAAGCGATTATATCAATTTAATGGTTGTAAAAAGGTCATAAACAACAAAGAAAAATAAATTACATTCCGCGCCCATTGTTTTGTAGACATGTATATCTGTGTAAGCATAACGCTAACACGCAAAGTAAAAAAACTAGTAGATTTTTTTACATCACAACGGATTATTCTAATGAATCACACAATATAAATCACCGGTATCAATTCATATTCATTTATCGAGTGTCATAAAAGTACCAGTAGATGGACCCTGCTGATAGCTGAACGGTCGTAAAATTTTTGCATAACGAAAACGGCGTACAATAATGTTCCTCGTCACGACTCCTGCCCCGTGGGTACAGAGTAGGGATGAGAATACTGTGTTAAAATCGGTTGAATAGATTTTCAGATAACTCGATTATTCGGTTATTTTATTAACACGTTATTTTCATTTCCAGTAAATACCTACTTGGTGAATAGATCGGAATGGGTGTGGATACATAGGAATTCTATCGATGTAGAAAAGCGTCTTGGAAGGATCGAATGTATGACATTCTATTTAATCTGCCTACTAATTTTAGGTAAATAAAGTTATTGTTGGTTTGTAGTAGTAACCGTACTCGGTCAATTCCATAATTTAGTTGTCTTAAAAATTAAGCGCATTATTTAAAGTTTATTTCAACACGGAAATCTTTATCCTGAAAATTGCTTAAAAATGGAAGATTTACTGACACGTGAAAACACGTGATCAAAAAAACACGAAAAATGAGACCAACATGAAATCCAAAGAAAAGACCGAATCATCAACCCGCAAGTATTGAAAACGGAGAATAGTTACCATAGGCGGCCTCCAAGTATTGAAAAACGGAGAATAGTTACCATAGGCGGCCTCCAGATTCCGGGTTTGATTCCCCGAAAGAACATAAAAATCAGAGGATTTTTCTCAAACCAGGGTATTTGTTATATGGCCTCTTGACCTGTTAGGTGGTTGAAATAAAATAAAAATAAAATATAATTATATTTTTGAATGTTGAGGAAGCAAAACAAGTGTGCCAGGACAAAGTAGTGAGGCGTCCTATACTCTTTGCCTATCCCTTTGGTGAAATATCATGATAGTTTCGAAGTCGTCCTTTGTCATTAGTCATTACTATTAAACAATTTTACGTGAAAATTAAATTTCCACCTATCATAACAGCATTATGAATTTAACTAACTAACTGGCGCTTTGTCCTGACGTCATGACACTTCCCTTGCTTCCTCCACAATCATGCGTCTTCTCGTGCATTCAAGTCGATTATTCCGACTTTTCACATGACCGCTTTCAAGTTTTATCAATTTTTTTTTTTTATTTACCGCTTGTGAATTATACGATTATTATTATTTTTGAGTTAATCGGTTATGCGCGTCGCTAGTACCGAGTTCCTGATCGGCAGCCGCCACCGCCACCGCCCGCCGGCTAACGGCTATACCCTGTCACATGCTCGATATAAGAACTAGGTTATCACTATCAACACAAAACTACTTTGGTCTCTTTGATACGCTGAACAAAGAAGATAATGACCCGCACCAGGTACCAGGGCGGGCTGCGGTAGCTAGCCCCGGAGAGAGCCAAAATCTATTACTTCGTAAAGGTAAAACAAGAGACGAGAGAGAAGCTCGGATGGGGATATGGATATCCAGCCGATTACAGAACTACGACCTGTGATTGGCTACGATAAGCATTTGGACAAACGAGTCATTCCTTTATCACCGGAAATCGAACCCAGAACACAGACCCAGTAAAACCCAACTTTGGTAAAGTTACCAGTCGCGATTCAAACTACGTGAACCGCGGTGGTTTTTTTGTAGCAATTTTTTCCATGTCGTAAATTTTCAAGGTACAGTAAATCTGCAAGTGACGTTGTAATGCATATAGAATTTTTGTTGATTGATTCGGCATTCACTTTGTAACACTTCATAATGAATTATGATAAAATAAAACTATGTTATGTGTTACTATTGGTTTATTCTATAGAAATAGAATTTACCAACACTACCTGGTTTCGGGAGTAAAGTTCTCCCATCGACTGGTGAAAAGACAAAAGAGTATTTCTATAGAATAAACCAATAATAACACATAACATCGTTTTATTTAATCATAATCCAAATAGAACTTACTTAAACTGTAATTTAAAATATTAATGATAAAACAACCCAACCTTAGTCTATAAACCACTATTGTTTACGCTACGACCCACATATACATATACACCCAGGTTTGAAAATTAAAAAAGTTTGTTATTCTTTGCGTTTTGATATTTCTCTTACTACTACTATCATATACTTTTTTTTACGATTTTCACCAAAAAAAAAAACACTTGTGTTCTTTATATATACTCAAATATTTCAATTTCGGGGCTGCTATTAAATAGCCGGAAATATCTGTGCCAGAAAGTAGCAAATAAGTTGTGCTGGAGTGGAATTCGAAGTCCTCGACTCTACCACTAGACCACAGCTTGGTTCTAACTTAAATCCAAATATTACATAACTTTTATTATGATAGCCTGTTCCGGACCTGGCCATTAGCTGGTGATATCATGATGCAGCCGTGATATATAGTCTTTAATACATCATGATAGTTCTGACACTAATGATCACCGAAAGAAATCTGAAATATATCGTTAATAACCCCTTGCATATACTTACCTTCTAACAACCTAACCTCATTTTAATATTTAAGACAAGAGAAGTTAATAAGGATAAAATAATCATTTAAAACATACCGCCTGATAAAAAAAACTGCCGTTATCAATTGAATTAAAATGGACAATTGTATAAACGAGTATTAGATTGGAAAAAACGTGTTTTAAGTGTTGTACCCAGTAATAGGTGTTTATTTTATTTCTGATGACCATTTTAACTTGACTTGTAATATTTTCAATCCGTCAATTTCTGTACGTTTTCTGTGATATTCTCGTGGTGTAGCGGCTGACGTCTAGCTACCATACATGAAGTCACGGGTTCGATTCCTGACGGGGTATTGATGAAATATTTATTTCAAAATAGTTTTTCAGATAAAATATTTCAAACGGTCTTGGGACTGGCACTGAAGCATAAGACTGATCATCTTGCTTTCGTGTAAAAGAATATCAAAATACAAAGCACTTGGTGTGCCAATCAAGAACCTATGCACCATTAGGTGCAGACAAGGGAAAAGAAAAGGTGTTAGTTGTAGTATCAGGATGTCCATATTTTTTTAAAATATACTATATATAAATATTTCCTCATATTTTAAATACCTAGCCGAAACCAGATGTTAACCAGTGTACTTTTAAAAACCCTCAAAGAAAAAATAAAAAATAAAAATAAAATATAAGGGAAAAGAATAACCCTCACATATTACCTACTTATGTCAAGTAGACAATCGGCAAGTAATTAATTTAATTTTTTTTAAATTTATAGTTTAGTTTAAATAAAAAACACACGCTATTCGCGTGTCATGAAATTTTAACAAAAAAAAGTTTGAATAACATCTGGGTTAATGCACCTACAACCCTTAAGACTTCACTACTTTTTTTAAAAAATCGTAGTTTTAAAAAAAATTATATACTTTTCCAGTAATTTATTGAATAGAATATTTTGTTAAGTTAGTTCAATTATTTAAGTCACAAAGCATTAGAAATATAAAAATATCCCGTTTCGCGGTAGGTACATTTTTTACTTATTGTAATCAAATTACATATACCTAATTAACTTTAATTTGATGTTAACAATTACAATAATAAGTTATAAATAGGGTTTCTAAAAACAGTATTTTATATTATACCGATTAAGCAAAACAATGCGTCATAAAAAAATAATATGTAAGCTTTTTTGAGAATTGTTTGCTTTGGTTTAGGTAGTACCTACCTACGGTTCTATACAAAATACGGCTATATACAGCTCTCGATCCTTGTATAGAGATAGTACATATTTATATTATAATATATTATTGGGCTCCAATTATGAATGTCTCTACTTCTCGATAAAAGCGGATTCAGGTCGATAAAAATCGATACAAATTGATATGTGCATTTATCTTCGAATTTGGTGTAACTTAACAACTTGCCGTGCTTTTTATGAGGACTAGTCTATTGCTAAATCCATAGATATGACAAGATGTAGAAAAAGAGTCGAAGAGAGAAATTTATACAGTAGGTTAAGATAGGTTGGGTTTAATACTAAAATAATTTAAATCACATGGCTGTTTAAAAGCAATATCCTTTATAATAGGTTATGAAATTTATACAGTAGGTTAATGATAGGTTAGGTTAAATAAAATAATTTAAAATCAATTTTTTAAATATTTTTTTTTTTATTATTTCAATATGTATACATCAAAGAAAACAATACATGTCCTACTGAGTTGCCTACTGCAACTCGTCAGTAGGTGCATAAATACAAATTCAACTAAAAATAAAAGTACACAATACATACCCTAGCGCACAAAAAAATAAAAATACATATAAATAAAAATACAATTCTAAAACTCAATATAATAATTCGCGCTCTAGCAACCAAGTTCTCAGCACGCGTCTCTCTTTTAAGATTGAAAAATTAATTATTTTTTTAATACTTCTTAGTAGCATGTTACAGATTTTTGGTATACTGTACTGAAGTGTTCTCTTACCATACTTGTTATTATATTTAGGGAGAACTAATCCTTCAGCACTCGTAAAACGAGTATTGTAAACATAGATTTTTAAAAGCGAAATTTGACAATACATAATGAAGGCGTAACCCAATGAAGGCGTACAACCAATCACAGCTTAGCCCGCTTTTGCGCTTTACTCTACAAACCAGAGAGTAAAAATGTTTTGAAATTTTGCCTGCACGGCGAGTTGTAAAGTTACCCCTCGAATTTATTAAGAATTTTTTAAGATCAACGCAACGCTTGCACCTATCGACTTTTATCGACTTGTATCTATCTACCTTACACATTATGTCTAATTATTTTATCGTTATTGGAGCGATATGTAGGTATATGGCGAATTTAAGCCTAGGGCGTTCAACTTAAGATTTAGCGCTGTAAATTTTATTGAATGGGATAATATTAGTTGTTCATTTGATTGCTTTATCACATCTCAATGATCAAAAACACGGTATCTCAAACAATACTAATTGATCACATCGTTAATCTTTATTGTCCCGGTCCACAAGGCACAAAGAAAATACTCATATCTTGTGCTAACCTATTCAACATTAGACTCTTTATTGTCTAATAGAACATTGAATATACATTAGCATGCCAATGTTGATGTTTTTTAGCGATATCTCGCAACTGTAAAATTATTAATCCGACGATAGTGTGTATAAGTATCGTGCATCGCCGTTTTTTCAGTTGTGAACTATTTTAAATAACGTTCAGTAATCTTGTTTATAAATGTAAATCAAATATAGACTTAGCAAATAAATGTGGTAAAAAGGTTCATGCTAAAAATTTTGGTTCAAATCTAATGGCAGCTTAGGCTTAGGTACAAAATTTTGTTATGCATTAGGTAGGTCCTATATTTTATGATCATTTGGGGTACAAACGCAGTACAGTAAGGAAAACAAGAAGGACCATCATAATATTATGTACAACAGAGTTGTTAGGTTAGAAAACCGGATCTTATATCGGATTCTGTACTGGTTTTGCCAGTTTTTAAACACTTATAATAAAGTAACATTAGCCAGTATTTGGCATAAGCGACAAACAAAAGATCCTTTAGGTATAGAACTGTATATTTTTTAAATATACCTAATATAAATCATTTGCTCTCGAAATTTTATTCATTCAGGCTCGTCCAGTAAATTAAGTTCACATTTAACAAGTTTTTACACCGATTTTCTGAAGTAATTTTTTTTTTCTTAAAAATAACAGATAAAAAATTTGTGTTACATCTTACTCTCTTTCTATAATAATATCTGAATATCTTTACGGTCAATTAACAATATCAAAACAGTTGAAATTAATTAGCAATACTCAAAAACGCTAGGTGCCGATATTTTAGTAGGTATGTAGTATCATATTATTATCATATTATTAATAAAATCCTTTTTAATATATGAATATGAAAGTCACAGAATACTGTATGAATATCAATAAATATTCACATTTTTGTACTTTTTACATTTGTTTATAAATTACCAGGAGAAAATCGATATAATTGTACCCAAAAAGAAACTCATAAAATAATGAGGAAATCCACTGCTAGCCGGAATTGAATTTTAAAAATGCTTTCGTGAAGACGCGAATATTTAAAAATTTTGAAGTGGGTGGATGAAATATCCCAAAAACGCACGCAAAAATTAATAAAAAATGTTGAAAATAGCATTCATTTCAAAATCTTAAAACATGACGTCACTCCTTGTATCTAAGTGTAGTGTTTCCGGTTTCCGTTTTTAAACCCCCGTAGCCGCGTTCCATGGCATTTTAATATTGAATACAATATACATACAAGCTTCTATTGCAAAAAAGATGGCCGCCATTCAGTCTCTCTAGAACAGCTGTTAACAGTATATGACAGTTGAGTCGACGGTATATTTTATCGGGGCTTCCCGCGTCAGTTTGCATAGATTTTTTGACAGTTTTGTTACTGGCTGGAGAAATACCATGGCCTTAAACAACCCGTTTTATGACGTCACTCCTGCAAAAATGACGCAGTTAGTACATAGTTGGTATTTAGCGCGGTATTTGAAATGTGCAACTTTAAAAAAATCGTATCTTCATCAATAACTTATAAAAAAATATTAAATATATTTTTTTTGTTTAGTTAAATAGTAAGTTTATATAGAAAAAAAATACTTTAGAAAACAGTGGATTCCCTCATTACGAATTTTCAAATAATAAAAGCTTTTGTTACTTAACATTTTGGTCGAGCAAGTGCTCAAACTCAATCTGCATTAATTTTCTTTTTTTCTCAATAAAGGGTTAAGTATCCCCGATATTATCATTTCCTATAGAGGGGTAAGGCACTTCTCTCTCCGCCGAGTCACGAACTCGTGATCATATCTTTACTTCAGCTCCAACTGGCCATAATCCTCTAGAATGGCAATTGTTCCACTGAGAATCGGCAAATATCAAGCCACGTCATAGTTTTGATATAAAAGCATTTAACAAAGGGCACAGAACACCAGATCGCAGAAAATTACATTGTCGTTAGCGAAATAAAATCCAAATCTTACCTACGAGTATAAATACATTTAAAAAAATAATTATGATTAAATAAAACGATGTTATGTGTTACTATTAATTGGTTTATTCTATAGAAATAGAATTTACCTACACTACCTGGTTGATGGTAACCATCACCACTGTCTCAAGATGTGTTTGTTCTATTTTTTCTGTTACTTCTATGTATCAATATTTATGTTACCCTTGTGTCTAGATTCTTAAGTATTCCGATTTAATTTTTCTGTAAAACATCTGTATTCTAATTTAGTGTGTTTTCACCAGACGATGGGAGAACGTTACTCCCGAAACCAGGTAGTGTAGGTAAATTCTGTTTCTATAGAATAAACCAATTAATAGTAACACATAACATCGTTTTATTTAATCATAATTCATTATGAAGTGTTACAAAGTGAATGCCAAGTCAATCAACATTAAAAAAAAAAAAAAAGGTTATATTCCTAGTTTAGATCGTTTCTCTTGAGCAATTATCAATATATTGACATGTAGATATAGGTCGGTACGAGGTCGATAAAAGCGTTTATTTTCTGATTATTTTATTTTTATTTCGGTTTATTTTCTGTCCATACAAGCGTATCTTTGATTTTGAATGGATTTATGTCGATATCGACTTCCCTAGTAGCCACATGTATCTACATGTTGATATATTGATTATCGCCCAGCTGTTATCATTTAAGGTCTACCCAATATGTTTGTATTATTGTATTTATTTTACTTTAATTTATCTTGTATTTTTTTGCCTCAATTGTAGCGATTGGTACCGGTTGCACTACCCTACCAACCAAACTGGAATCACTGTTTTATAATTATTATTATTGGGTGACTGTACACATGCGTTAATTTATAAAAATATTTATATTTCAGATATCATGAAGAAAGGAAAATTTTCGAAGCGGAAACCGAAACGACTTAAAATGGAATTAATGTACGGCCTTTTGATCACATTGTGCTGCTGCGGTGCTGCTCTTGGAGCCAGTATACCATCGGAAGAAAAGGGGAGGAGTATTACTAAAATAGAGGAAAATCCCCGAAACCATACACGTCAGTATTTTATTACATAAACATACAATCATTACTAATATTTCAAATACTTTTATTTATATCAACAACAAATATCGCTTTGCAATTTCATTACTACGGATCTCAATTTTTTTTTCCATACTCAAATCTCACTTTCTAGATCACACAATGTAGATTGAAAGGAATAAAAATCACATACTATGATAATTAGTACATTTGTATAATAGGTTCTTAGAGTGGTCCATATTGAATTCAGGATCTGTTTAGACTTGCTCGGAGTCCATAATAATATGGATCAACAAAGTTAAAATGTTGAGAACTAACGTTTTAAATGGCTTGAAAATGAATTTAGTATTTCGTTTCTCTATTTTTGCAGATGAAATTGGAGGTAAAAATTCTCGGGGACTTTTTGCCCCCAGAATGGACTACGAGCAATGGAAACCGCTGGGCAGGGGAGACCCATTACAAAATGATCCAACCTACGACTATGTTCCGCCTGTATTAGAAAGGGTTCACTATTGGATAGAACCTCCGACGAGAAAGCAAGATGGACCTCCTTTACACGAAGGGAAGAAATCTGAAATACTTGTGCTGGGTGTCTCGTCGAAGAAATCGAGTACTGGAAGTTCATCAGCAGAAAACAGGAGAGATTCGTATGAATCATTTCTTAAATTCATTGATGGACCAAAGTTCATGAATCATAACTCTTTCTCTAGACCAAATCCTGGCCAACGTCCTCCACATTCTCTACCCCATTCTTTTCATTCGCAATTCTATAAGAACAGATTTGACGATATTCATTACAAATCGGACGAACAACGTATGCCATATACAGTGCTAGTGCCTCCTCCGATCCCTCCACCTCACATGGAACTGCCACTCTTCAAACCCAATCCACCAACGCCTTCACCGCTCATTCAGCCTTCTACCCTACGGCCGGTCTACCAACCAACCGCCACTACTGTCGCTCCTCGCCCTTCAGTTTCTGTGCAAGAAGCTAATCTTATATACCATTCTTCCAGCGATGCGGTTAACAATCAATGGCAAAATGGGGCGAATCAGTTTGAAGCCGGAAGCCAGTACGTAACGTGGAGGACTCCAACTGAAAGCCCTACGAACCAAATAAATTTCTATGAATCGGAAACTAAAGAAAATCCTATTGTTTTCGTCAAAAATAATACATCTAACGTACAGTTCGTTCAAAAACCCATACGATTTTCACAAGTTTCTGAAAACCAAAAACCTTATGTTTCACCGATAGTATTTCCAACTGAGACAGGTAGAATTGTTTTTGAACACCATTCATCATTCAAACCATCATCAGTATCGAATGATATTATGTTGGGACAGGGTTCTCACATATTACCTTCTACTAGAAGCCCTACAATACACGTTCTCCGGGTTTCTGGTTCTCAGCCAGCAGCTACCCAGATGGCAGTTGGAAATCAGCCAATGCATAAAGGTCAAGTATCAGATGATACTATCGGAAATACATATGTGAATATTGGAAAACCAAATGCTCACATTCAAAAGGAAATTAGTACGGTTAAACCTTTTATTCCCACCCAAATTTCTCAAACCACCGAAAATTACCAAAGTTTGTTTAATATCATAACATCGTCACCAAAGCCGATACTTCAGAGACCAGTTTTATCACCAAACTATTTAAATAACCAAATTAACTCCATATACAATAATAATGGAGTTGCTCAAAACTTACACACGATAAATAACGGTCAGTTATTTAACAGACAACCCGGTCCAATAACGGATGATATTATCATGCAATCTATGCATACTATGCATACCATGCAGACAATGCAGCCACCGCCACCTTCGCGATATCCATTAGAAAAAATTAAAACGACAAGAAAGCCGACTGGATTCTTGCACTCTATATTGCAAAAAGAATCGAGTACCGAAAGTTCAATAACTTCATCGAGTTTATCATATACTCCAGCGACTTCAACAATACCTACACCTACTACAACAGCAGTTTCATCACTGACAACGGATCCACTGTTCAAACATTATAAACAGCCTGCTGAGCCACTAAGAGGTCCCATGTATCTTATTATTCAGGGTCATTCCAAAGTAAAAACATACGGACCAAGTAATAAAGAAATACTTAAGGATTTCTCGATGCCAGAAAACAACGAAATTCCTCAACTTGATAAATATCCCGTTAAACATTTACATGGCCATAAGGAAAAAAACCCATTAGAAAGTAAAGACGAACCACACTCGCGATCTAAGAACTCCAGAACCCTAAAGGATATTGTGAACGCCGGATATGGTAATATTAATTTCAAAGAAGCCGAAATAGGCATTCAATATGAAGTAAGCGATGACAAAACGTTGGTATCAAGTGAAAAATATCACAAAGGAATCGTCGAATCAGAAGAAAACGAAATGGCTGAAATACAAAAACTCAAAAAGTTAGCGAAAATCAGGAAAAAGAGGCAACTAGAAGAATTCATCCCAGTAGTAGAGGATACTGTTGAAACATACGTGTACGACTATCTAAAGAAACAAAGTGAAGGTTCAGGTGTGGGTGCCATTGTAGCTTCGGCTATCACAAACGATAACTCAGATTACGACTTAGATATTTTAGAAGATGATGATGATGACGAGGAAGATGATGACAACGAAGTAGCAGAACAAGTGTAGGGATTTAATTGTGATATAAATTATAACTTCTGTAGGTCGAATTATTATATTGTGATTTAAGAACATTTTTGTATTTTCTGGACTACGTGGTGAAGGGGGAGTTAAAGTATTTTTCAATATGGTACTGGTATTGGAAATCGTGCTTTAAGACTATTGGGTGCTATTTTTTACAACTTTACAAACATGTGAAACTTTTGTCGTAAATTCTATGTACAACTTCTAATAGCTTCCCTATTCTGTGAATACGCTTGTACAAAAATAGTACATCTTCCAGACCAAGCCAAGGTTTCAAATATTCTACAGTGAGTTATTACATAAAATTATACGTATTATAATTTATATGTTCTGTTGTGTAAGAATTGTTGACCTAATAATATTTAATTTTATCATTTATATTAATAATTTATGCTTAGATTTAATTAGATTTTAATTTATAAGAACCTTTTATTTATTGAAAAGATTGTTTAGATTTAAGTGTTTATTTGCATTTTATCAAATAAATAAAAAATATCAAGACATTTTCACTCCTTATTTATGATACGTACCTATACCTAGGTAAACCATATTTTTATTTAAAAAAATAAACTTTTTATCTACAAACTTATTTCTGTAAGTACTATAAATGTACAAGACGGTACACTATGGTGATGTTTATGGGAACCATGTCAAAAAAACACAATCATTCTACTTGGGTACTTAATTGTTACATTTGTATCGCTTACACATAATGCAGTACGTGTGATGTTTTACTAATTAAGTACATTGTACGACTTCTTTTAAGATTTATTGGAAAAATGGTAATAAAATAATTCTACAAATTCATCAAATAGTACAATTAATACAGGAGTACAGACTATTACACATTTATTGCTACCTTTCCTTAATTAGTCTTAATAAAAGCTTAGTGGAACGTAGTTCCGACAAACTGCCTATAGTGGACGTCCAAGACGCCCAAAACCCGATACCTTGTAAAATACTCGTAAAAAAATTGGACAGCGCGAGAGACTCTTCAATAACACAATTTATTGTCCTTTCTTACTATTGGTTTTCTTTTTTAAACTGAAAATATACAGATGGGTATGTTCCATCCCTCGCTAAGTATTGTTTGGCATTCATCATATTATTATGTCTCCCTAGGGTACATGTATGTAAAGCTAATCTTTAATTTGGGTTTACCATGGCAAATAACCTAGACCTTCTTGAAACCTGAATGTGACAAATAATTAGGACATATTCCTAATATAATCATGCTTAAAAAAGGTTAGGTAAGTGTTACAGGTGATTAAGTAAGCTAAATAACAATCACGCCATATCCCCGGAAGGTGTAGGCGCGAGAGATAGAACCGCCACACCACTCTGTCTGGCACCAGCTTTCTCTTTGCTTCCTCCCACATTCATACATCTTCTCATGCACGCACGTCGATTATTCCGACTTCTTACATGCCCACTTTCAAGCACTTGTTTTAGTTGATTCGCTTCCTTGTCTTTCTCGGCTCTTCCTCGATTTCTACATCCAGGCACAGTTGCATCTATATTTTTTCATCATCCATTCGCTCTACATGACCAGACCCCATTCGTAAAAGCCCTTTCTTAATTTAGTCGCTAATGCTTATCTCACTCTGATTCTGCACTATGTCGACATTTGTTCCCCCAAACTTACCAAAATTCCCTTTCCCCCACATTCGCCTGAGAGTCGCATTTCAACCCCGCATTCATTTTACTTTTAAAACCTTTTTTTTTCCAAAACCCCGCTTTTACTACCTACCTAAAGGGGTTTTTTACCAAAAACTCCATTTTTGAATTGCCCCTTTAACCTTTTTTTAATTGCCCAAAAATTTTAAAATAAGGATTCCCTGTGACATAAAAATATTTTAGTATTTTTTTTAATAACCCTTTTTTCCAAATTCAAAGCCCAAAACTAAAAATTCCCTGAACCGGGCGCAGGAAAACCCCCTGGGAAATCGTGAAGTTTGCCGCGGTGGACCAGGCTTGGCATTACTCCGGAGGGCCCCGGGGCCGCCCCAAAACCCCGGGGGGGCCTTCCCTTTTTTCCCCCCCGCCGCCCCCGGGAGACCCCTCCCATGACGATCTTACGGTGTACCCGGGGGGACTGGGTGCGGGCCCGACCTGGAGGGAACAGTTTTAATCCCCCAAGTTTCCCCACAAGGGCGAACGTGGGAATCGCAAAAACTATAAATTTAAAAACCCTTTTGAATTTAAAAGAAAAAAGATTTTTGTACCCGTGCAAAAATTTTTTTATAAAAACATAAACCCTTTTTAATTTTTTTATTTTAAAATTTAATGACTCCGTAACGAAACCCCGTAATTTAAAAATTTTTTAATCAATGGGAACCCCCATCACAAAAAATTTCTATCCCCGTCCCTGCGTTAAATTTGGTTTATAAAAAAAAATGACCTGTATTCATTAAATAATAAATTTTTTTACAATTTGACCCCAATTTTGTCTCCCAATTATGAACACACTCAAAATGTTGTTTTTTTTAAAAAATTTTTTATTTTACAAAATTTAAATTTTAATGATACTTTTTATTATTTTCACAAGAAGAATTCAAAATGTTTTTTGCCAACCGTTTGTAATTTAACAACCCATTTTTAAAAAAATTTATTTTTATCCTATTTTTCGTAAGGAAAAAAGAAACACATTAGATAACTAAACCCAAAACAAAAAAAACAATTTTGAACGTTAAAACCCGTCACAATACAAATAATTAATTTCAATTTTGATGTGTTTACATTCCCTTAAAAAAAAAAAATAATAAATAGGGAAAAAGGGCCAAATTTTAAAAAAATTTTAAATTATTAAAAACCAAAACCCGCATTTTTTTTTGTTTTCTTTCTATTTTTCTTTTAAAAAAAAAATGTACTAAAAGATTAAGGGGGTAAATACAAAAAAAACAATTTTTAAATTTTAAAAAAAAAAACCTTAATTTAAACAACAAAAGCTAACCCCAAATTTTTTTCCCCGCTTTCAGTAATGTTGTGTTTTTAAAAAATTTCAATTTTTTTTGTGGGAAAATCCCCGTACTTAATTTATTGCCCCCTTAGGTGGGGTTTTATATTGAAAATTTAAAACAACCCTTTTTTCTATAACAATTTCCCCCCTTTTTTCTATAGAATTTTTCCCCCTTTTAAAAAAAAAAATATTATTTAAAAAAAAAAAATGCCCTTAAAGGGATTTTTCAAAAAAAATTTCATAAGCTTAAAACTTGGGAATCAATTACTTTTCCAGTAATTTTTTTTGAAATTTTAACAATTTCCCCCGCAAATTGTAAAAAAACTGCCCCAATGATCCTAATTAACCCTTTTTTATAAAATTTCCTTTTACCGTCTTGGGGACTATTCCCTTTTTAGTAATCTGATAAATTATGGAACACGGTTTTAAATGTAGAAAAAAAACTAGGGAAAATTTGACCGGGAAAACACACCAAAAAACCCATTTTCATTCTTTTAAAAAACTACTATCAATTTTAGAAAAAATTTCCTTTTTCCCTTTTACTCTTAAAAAGGAACCCCGGGTTACCATGAACCCAAATACCTTTTTGTGAAAATTTTCCATTCCCCTTTTGGTTTTTTTTTCCCCCAAAAAACTAAAATAATAATAACAAACAATTAAAATTTTTTCATGTCCCCAAAAGTTTCCCCCGGACTATTCAATTTCCACACAGTTTTGATATCGGGAAAAAGTTTTCAAATGCCCAAAAAACGTACGTTTTCCCTTTCCCACACTCCCCGTCCCCGAACATCCTTTAAAACCCATTTAAGGGGACATAAAACTAAAAAAATTTCTTTTGCAGTTTTCAAACGTCCCCTAAAAAAAATTTAAATTTTAAAAAAGAATGGCCCACGCGCGGGGGTTTGGGGTGAAAGTGACAAATAAAAGTTTGTTTAGTAAAAAACTTTTTAAAACGTATAAAAAATAACATATTTCTTTTCTTAAATTTAAACCTTAAAACAAATTTTTATTAAATTTAAATTTTTGTTTTTGATTAAACTTCTCTGAATCAAAAGACAAAAAAAATAGTTTTAAAAAAATTAAAAAGGGGAGGTTTCCTTCTTTTTAAAATTAAACAACTAAGAATTTAATTTAAAAATAATTTTAAACCCAAAGAAGTTGTATCAAAAAATCTTAAAGTTTCACCAAAAAAATTTTTAAAAAACCCAAAAGATTTTAAAATTTTTTTGGACATAATTTTAGTCAAACCCGTTCCCCCTCGGTGATTGGGTTATTAAAAAATTTAAAAAATTTAAAAGGTGAAAATTAAATTTTTTTTAATTTTTTTTAATTTTTATATTAATGATTTTTGCAGTTTTTTTTTTAACCCCACGGGTTTGGGTTTTACGTTTTTTTTCAAATGCTCCAAAAATTTTTTTTTATTCGGGAAACAAAAATGTGAACCCCCATAAACCCTTTTATGGGGGTTTTTTTTATATTTTAATTCCGTACTTAAAAAAAAAAAGTTTTTGGTCCTTTTAAAACAATTAAAATTTTTAATTTTTAATTTTTTAAAAAGAAAAATTTTTGAAAAATTTTAAAAAAGTAGATCTAATTTTTAATTAAAGGGGGTCGGCTTGAAAAAAGGGAACGAACCCCCGGAGTGGGGATTTTGAAACGGGGTCTTGGGCTCAAGGCCCCCGAAACTACCCCTAGGCTACAACCCTTAAAAAAAAAAAATTAATTTAAATTTCCTACAGGGTTTTTTTCTAACACTTCCCAAAGGGAAAAGGTGTGTAAAAGTAAAAGTTAAATTAAAGTCCTGGAAAACTATGGGAAAAAAACACCCCCAGTTTTAACCCAAAATTTTAAAAAATTTTGGGTTTTTTACAATTTCTTTTTTAGGACCCTCCCCATTTTTTGTACCCCAATTTTTTAAAAAAAATTAAAGGGATACAACAAATAAACCCTTAAAAAAAACTTTTAAAAAAGGGGGAAAAAATGTTTCCCGGGGGGCCCCAAAAAATGCCTTGCCGGGTTAAATCACCTGTCCGCGTGGATGAAAAAAGGCAACTTACAATGAAAACATTTCAGATTAACCCGGGGTTTTTAAGTTTTTTAAAAGTATTGAGGTATTGGGTAATAAATTTTAAGAGAATTAATTTTTGCGAGAAAAATTTTAAGTGCTTGGAAAAAACCTGTTTTTACTTTCCCTCGTAAAAAATAAAAATACCGGCCAACGCCAACCAAGCTTTGTTGGGAATCGTCAGTCTTTGAAGGACGGGGAAAAGCGCCAAAACCCTCAAAAGGGACCGAGAAAAGCACTATGAGGGGAATTTCTCCTGCAGACCTGCACAAATGACCAAATCTCCCCCACCCCCCGGGTTTTAAAGGATCCAAATTTGAAATTTGGAAGACACGAGCAAGCACGACCTAGCTGTAAATTTAAAAAAAATAAAACAACCTTTTTTTTTTTTTTAAATGCCTCCCTTTAAATTTCCCAAAAACCCCCCCTGTTCCCTAACTTTTAATTTAATTTTTGGGGGATTTTTAAAATTTTTTTAAAACTTTTTTGGGAACGAGTCTTCTAGCGAAAGCGAAGAAGCGCAGTGCTTCTTTCTGATAGCGAAGAGGGGGCGCAATCCTTCGTCACAAAAGGGGTTTTTTAAAGTGTGCAAGGGGAGGATTTGTTTAAAGAAAAAAAAAAGTCAAATGTGATGGGTTTTTTAAAAAAAAGTAATAGACCGTAGAAAAAAGGAGACAAATTAACAGGTTTAAAAAAATTTTATATTTTTGGGAAATATGTTTAAAAAAGACGGGAAAATTGGAAAAAGGGGCATTGAAAAGGGTTTGGGCCAAAACAGAGTTTTAATTTGGGGCCTTTAAATCGATAGTGGGAAATAAGAACTTATCGAAAGAAGCAAAAAATTTGGGAGTTTCACAACGGAAATTTTTTGGTTTCCAACCCTTTTTGTATGGTATGAAGCCTTGGGGTAGGAAAAAAAAAGGGTTTAAAATAACCAAAAAGCTGTTTTAAATGCGAACTCCAGGGAAATTGTGTAAGACTAAAAGAAAAGGGGTACAAATTCGAAAAAGAAACAAAGTGCAAGGGTGAGATTAAAAATTATCGACAAAATTTAAAAAAAAAGGGTTTTACGATGGTTTGGTCAATGGAAACGAAAAATTAAAAAGAACGGGTAAAATAAATTTTAAAAGCAAGTTTGGATTTTAAGGGGGGGCCGGGAAGGGGGAAGAAAGACCAAAGGGTT
>JAGVSP010001781.1:0-67772 GCA_022494985.1 Micrasema minimum
TAAAATATTTGAGTAGAAAGAATTCAAATATTTTTTTTATTATTGATATTTTTATATTTTTATCAACATTTGGTCAAGACTCTCATTTTCATTTTCATTTGATTTATTTAACCACTTTCACAGACCAGGAGGCCCAATTACAACGTCACAAACACCCAGGCTTGAAAAGTCATTTTTAATTTTTGTGTTCTCACCGGGAATCGAATCCAGAACCTCCGTATTGTGAGTCCAGCGTCTTATCCATTACGCTATATATATTTTTTGCAAAAATGATGTAAATATAATATTTTTTATTTGCCACGTGGGCAGAGATGCAGCACAAATTTGGCTATTTTTTTCATGCCACGGGTAGGCAATTCAAATAAATAATTTACATTTGGCGTTTTTATTTGAGTCACACTGTATTTTTATAATAATATGTTAACATCTACTAATTGAAAAAATTCTAATATTTATTTATTTTTTTAAAAATGCATGCCCATAAGTGAACAAAAAAATAATTTTAATACTAAACATAAATAAAGCGCAAGGTATAACATGTTGGATGATTCATTTCCACCGTCACAATGGGATTTTTCGGAAGGACGGATGGCATGATGAATTTCTCTACAGACAATAAGTTTACATATTAATTCTAAGGAATTTCTTCCCACGACCTTACTGCCAAATTGCGCATACCACAAAATGTATTATTTGACACAATTTGACATCCTTTCATTCCCAATTCTCGGGTACATTAAACACGAATTTTATTCCACTACTGCTTATTCCTAGCGAAGATACGTTCACGACACATTGAACAAAAACAGAATGGAGCCATAAAAAATAAGTAAACATGACAAATTTGACTTTAGTGTTTGTGTGAATATTTAAAAATATTTATTACCAATAATACATGTACATAGCTTAGGTAAATAAACAATTACGATAGAAAAGTAAAGTAAAGTTACACCTTTATAAAAAAGTTCCAATTCAACAGCTTTTTCCTATTTTGAAGACGCTTGTTTTGAATAGAAGTGTAGGTATATATATTTTAAATTTATGTTTGTTTTTTGTGGTTTGATAAAGTTACTGTGGTACTCGGTTAAAACAAAATGCTGCCTTTATAACTCCTGCATCACACCTGTTCTTCTCTATGGCTGCGAATCGTGGCACCTAAATAGGGCCCAAGACAGCAGACTTCTGAGTTTTGAGAATAGGTGTCTTAGAAGAATTTTAGGTGTGCGGTGGTTTGACTTTGTAAGGAGAACAGAGGTGAGGCAACGGACACAGCAACCCTTAGTATCTACTGTCATTCGGCGAAGGCGTTTCGACTGGCTAGGCCATGTACTACGTATGCCTCCCGAGAGCCTTAACCATGATTGCCCATTTTACAAGGCATCAGGTTTCCGGCGTCCTGGTCGTCCACTGTTGACAATTCGTCGGCAGTTTGCGTCAGAGCTGAAAACAATTATGTTAAAATTATGTACATATGGTGATAAACAAACAACGTTTCTTGCGTAGAGAGTCCTTTTAGTTTTTCGAAAAAAATACAATTTACTTTTTTAATTCAAAGTTTTCGTCAAACCTATAAATTTCCTACAATATTGGTAAAAATGGTAGTACCTTATTATTTACCGCTGAAAAATACCGAAGAACAAACATAAATCAATCAGGCTCTGGCATTTTTTACAGAAAATATGTTCGCTCGCTATAATCAACAAGAGGTTTTGCGAAAATCGCTTGATTTTTCACAATTTCCCTCCAATTCCCGACAGACGAAGCCATTTTTCATTTTTGAATATTTCTACACCAAACAATAATAAAAACAATAGAGAAATTTCCATAATAATCAAATTTCTTCTCAACGCCCCACGAAATCTGAGACATAATAGAAAGAAAAGGGAAGAAGACTATAGTATTTAAAGAGGAAGGGTTCGTTTTACTTCCAAGGGGTTGAACATCTTGCTACCAGTTTGCCATTATTGGTTTATTGTTCTAATGTATTTTAGGTCCATTAATGACCTCTGTAAAGAAATGCAAAATAACAGGAGAAGGGGAATGTTTTATTACCTTTTAAACCATAAAGTTCCTACATATTATATGATAATTATGGGACTTTCATTCACTATTATAAGATGTTTTGTATCGGACTTTCGACTTAACATATAATATTCTTATTCACTTAAAAGGATTAGAATCCCGAGCAATACATATTTTCCATTTATTTATTAAAATCCATTATGCTATCGATTAAATAAGAATTTCATTAACAATCATCGTTGGATAATAAAAAATTACCTAACGGACACCAAAGAGGAAAGATACAAATTAAATTCCCATTAAAAAACGGTAAGTTCCCTGTAGTATATATAGATATGTTTTTTAATCGGAATTATTTTTTTACTTTATGTATAAAAAAATGTTTTTGTGAATTCATGTTTTTAAGCTGGTATTAGTCGGAATTTCTTTCCTTTATATAACAAAAAATATCATCATATTCACTGCACTTGGTGTATCAATGCAGTGCCCTATGCACCATTGGGTGCAAATACTAGGTGAAATGGGAATGTTTTAATACATCAAGTAGGGCCACTTAACCCAGCCAATGACAGGTCATAAGCCCTGTAAACGCCTAGATATCCATATTCCCTTCCAAAATAACAAAAAATATCAATATTCACTGCACTTGGTGTATCAATGCAGTGCCCTATGCACCATTGGGTGCGGAAAAGGTAGAATATTCAGTTGTTAGCAATCGGAAAACGTATTCACTAAAGTTACCAACGTATTCACTAAATTTAATTATTTATTATATAAATACAACATACATCCTACCTTTTCCCATTCATTAGTATTATTTCGTGAGTCAAAATCAGCACTTTGTCTTGTTAGTCTCGACGTTTTTCAGAGTAAAAAACGTTTGTAAAGGTAACGAAAAATCCCCGCGGCAAAAAAACCCAAAAAAAGAGCAATAAAAATGTAAGAACAACGCATGTTTACTTGTACAATATCAAATAACTTTTCGTGGTGTTATTTTAACGTATATTTATCGTATTTGTAAGTGAAATTACTGAAACGTCATAATTCAAAAGAATTCGAATTCAGTACTGAGATTTTTTCTATATTAATTTGTTTCCTCATAACCGTTGAAGTAGACGACCTGTTTGAATTAAGCTTTTGGCGTGTATGGAATCAAACGTGTACTATTATTTTCTGCATACTTTGTAGGTATTGAAAACATAATATTATATGGCTTGTAAAGTTAGAAAATGAATTTTAATTTTAATGTCTGCGAATACGAAAATTCGCAAATTGCTCCCTGAAAAATCCCTCCGTAAATACAATTTCTTGTGAGCAAACATACGATAATAACTTTAAAAATAGCATATTTAGCGTGTCTTCTGAAAGTCGCGCCATTTCACTGTATATATACAAGTTCTGATAATTGGCAGATATGGATATCAAATACTAGGTGAAATGGGGAATGCGTAATACTGTCAAAGCCCTCTAAACGCCTGATATCCATATTCCCTTCCAAAGTCTTTCTGAACAAATTGAAACTAAAAAATAAGCATTTTTAGCGTGTCTTCTGAACAGTGCACCAAGAAACTGTGCAGTAAAGTCCGCACTAGCCCCTCGGACATTGGCTCTCAGTGGACACTTAATGCTCCGAATCACCTTGAAGACTGTTTAGATTACCATTAGCAAGGCATGCCGGTGTCGTGTCTGGGAAGCACGTCACACTGATTGACATGCTCTGAATTCTTAATGTCCTTTGTCAACGGACACCTTTCCTGGTACGACACATTGAGGAAGACCGCCTATAAACCACGTGTTCTCAAACTGTTGAATACTTTCAAAAAAATAAAAAAATAAGTAGATTGAAGGTAGACTTGATGCTTTTAAATGATTTATTTCATTGTTTTTTATTTTTTATTATAGGTATGTTATTTTCATTTTTATATGAACTACCGAAATATTTCTAATTTTAAAATGTCGGAAACAACTGTGCCAGAAAACAGGAAACTAGTTGTGAACGATCGAGATTCGAACCTAGTAATTAGCTAGAATAGCTAAAATATTTAGCTCCTAGTTATCTTGTACACAGTTATCTTGTAAACATATCTTTTTAATAATGTTATACTAATATTGTAAATATTTTTTTTTACGAACTAAATTTTTAAAAATACATATCCTTTTTTTTTCGTTTGTCAGTTACAAAACAATATTTTCATTATGCGTTTTTTTTCATTACAGCTTACAAAATATAATGTAGTTAAGTACAGAAATAAATATTTACCTCTATTATTTTTTTATCTTTTACCCCGTTTTTAAGGCATTACATAACCTTTACGCATATCCTGCTGTAACTAATTGAATGTAACGTACATTGTGGGCTATACTTTATCCAAAGGATATCATTCCGATACTAGTATACCTACCTACGCCACGTTTTCATTAGTGAGAGGGGTCGGTTTCCTACTTATCCACGCAACTACAGAGCTTTATAAAAAAGTATTACATTTCAAACCATTTGATACTTTGAAAGGTGTATCGTATCTTTTTTCAGACAACTTTTTGTAACAACCTTTAAAAATCCTGTAGAGTATTTTATTATTTAGTGTTAAGTTAGATTTAGTGAAATTTCATATATTTTTTAACAAATTTTCACAATCATGACATGTGCTCGATCATGAATATCGATACATGGGAAGATAACCGAGTACCGATGAGATGGGTGGACGACATCAGGAAGTCTGCTGGAAGACAGTGGATGGGGACGGCGCAGGATCGAGAGGAGTGGAGACGGCAGGGAGAGGCCTATGTCCAGCAGTGGACCTCAGCGGGCTAAGATGATGATGGTATTTGTTACAAAATAATTATGTAACCATTCATGTAATTTTTTAACTCAAATTCAATTTTGAATATATATTTTTTCTTAAATCAGACCTAAAGGTCTATATTAAATTTGTCTCGTTCGACGCTGCCTCTTGGGGTGTCGACTCGCAACTGTCCCTCCACCGTGTTGCAGGTCGTCCAGGAAGTTGACAAAGCGGCCATTTGGGCAAGAATGCATCACGGACATAATTCATTTTGTTGTACCCAGTATTATTTCTTTGTTGATTGCCAAATCAAAACTTACAAGCAGTACCATTATTTTAGTATTTCAAAACATTTCAACGCATATTGGATGTAGAATACTAAACCTCATGAATTAAAAATAGATACTAGCTTATAGAATGCAGTATATAATATTTGCAATGGTATAACTTAGGACCATCTTTAAAAATTGAATAACAAGATAGGCTACTTTGACAGAGGATTTTTTCAACTACCTACTACGAAAATAAGAGGTCTGATTGAATTTAGACTCAAAAAATATCAAGAGTTTATTAAACTACGGCCCAATGTATTCGAAAATGTATCAACAAAATCGAAACCATTTTACAAACGCCATATTATATAATTCTACTAATACAATCAGACAACACAGCTATTGTGTTTACAAGTCAATAACAGTTTACAACGTAACTCAAATAATATATACATAGCGTGTTAAAGAAAAGACAACACAAAGAACCGGTCGGGAATGAAATATTGCAGATCGATGCAGTTAAGCAGAATAAATGCGTTTATTGCCCCCTTATATGCAGCAAAACGTTTCTCCCTCAACGGGATTAAGCACAAATAAAAATAAAATAATATCGTAACAGGGCAGTGACAAATGGAATTGCCAAAAACGCATACGTTTAAATGCGATTACAATTTACATGGACCAAGATGCAGTTGGCTTTTTACAGATCACTAACCTCTAGATATGCATATTTTACATAATACATTTAAGGGAGCGTTTTGTATTCAAGATTACTGGTTCGTTGGACTGACTTTGAAGCATAAAAATGATCATCTTAGTTTCAAGTAATAAATTATCAAAAATACATAAATATTCAGAATAAGGAAATGAGTAGTACATAATAAATTGCTTGATTTCTAGTAGTTACAATGTTTAAAAAATTGGAATTTTAGAATATAAATCATGCCAGTTTATAACAATGCAATGCCTTAGTAAATTATAAAGGATCTTAAAAATTTTACATAAAATATATTAAGTATAAGCAACAAGCTAAGTGCAAAGGGGGCACTATGCCAAGTGACCTGCGGTCGCTTCTCCGTACAATCGTATGTCTCGATTTTCTCCCTGGAGGTTAGCACTAGAGCAATGATTTTTTCACAAGTTTCAGATATTTTTTTTTTTTTTTATTCATTTGAAAGTAGATTTTTTTTTCGATGAATTTTTGCAAATTGTTATCAAATATCATTTATTTAGTCAAATTAACAGTATCCATAAATAAAACCAAATAGAAAAACCATTTTTATGAGAATTTGTGCAATTTTTCTTAATCTGAGGTACTGATGACAGCTTTTACGAGAAGAAAAAAATGTTTTCTTTCAATCTCAGATTAAAAAGTCATATTACACATTCGACTCAAATATGAAATAGATTCACCTGCTTTCGGGTTGTACTACGAGTTTTGTTACTCCATGTACACGCCTTTGACCAAAAAGGTCTTCTTCTTCTTCTTCTTCTTCAGCCATTGTTCGTCCACTGCTGGACATAGGCCTCCCCCATATTGGTCTACTGCTTTCTGTCCTGGGCCTCGAGCCACCTGGATCCTGCAGTACTTTTACAAGACAAGAAGCTATTTATAACCAATTTATAATAATTTTTTACCCAAACAATTAACAAATATTGCATAATTTCTTTCTCTATCATCACTAGCATTTCCCATGATTTCTAGTCAATAATAAATTGTATCGCATTCTTTGTTTGTTATGTACAAACTATTATCACACAATAATTCGCACGCCATCATTGGTGAATCTATTTTCCATAAGTAGGAAGAAATCTATCATTACAAGATCATTGTTTATGGAAAAGTAACATCGATAATTTTATCCTGATATTCTGGACGTAACGCGTAACAATCTATGTATTATTTCGCATTCATTTTTTTCTCAGAGAAATTGATGACAAACGTCAACACGGAGGGAAAAATTCTACCTGTGGAAAAAGTTGACAACTATGTTTATCTTGGTCACAAAATCACCATCGGCAGACACAATCAGACCAGCGAGGTGGATAGGAGGATAAATCTCTCTTGGGTGGCTTTTGGAAAGCTAAATTCCACATTCCGAAGCTCCATTCCCAACTCACTCAAGACTCGAGTATTCAACCAATGCATTCTGTCCGTCCTTACTTATGGCGCAGAAACAATGACTCTGACCAAGCAATCCTCCCATAAGTTGCAAGTTGCACAGAGGAGCATGGTGAGGATTATGCTTGGAATAACATTAAGAGACCGAAAAAGGAACGATTGGATTCGACGCCAGACAAACGTCTGCGACGTGGTGCAGCGAATTGCTTGGTGGAAGTGGAAATGGGCCGGTCGCATAGCCAGAATGACGGACGACAGATGGACGAAACGCGTTCTGGTGTGGAGGCCGAGGAACCAGAGGCCTCAAGGACGTCCTTCGATGAGATGGGCGGACGACATCAGGAAGTCTGCTGGAAGACAGTGGATGGGGACGGCGCTGGATCGGGAGGAGTGGAGACGGCAGGGGGAGGCCTATATCCAGCAGGACCTCAACGGGCTGAGATGATGATGATGATTTAAAAGTAGTTTTTACAACCAATTTAGTTTGATAACTATTTTTGCACGTTAAGATATTTTAATTTACGATGCAGTATGTAAAAAAATCAAAAATAGATTATCTGAAATAAAAAAGTAATACGATTGATATTGTAATTTGAAAGAATTTTTTTACATTTTTTATTTCGCTTTTGGAACATACAGTGGTATACATTAACGGGTTTACTGCCTAGTTACTTGCCTAGGCAATTTCTTCCAACCAACCAATATAATAAGCGCAATAACAGAAAGAAACACTTTTCAATACATACACACAGTATAGTATCACATTAAATAATTGACGAGTTGCAGTAGGCAGCTCAGTATGACATGTTATTGTTTATATTATATTGAAATAAATAAACATTTTAAAAAAAATGAAACGCCTCGAGGTTTGACAATCTTTTGTCCCCGTATAAATATTGTCCTCACGGAACAAAGGTATTGTTTAGAGATATTAATTTGCATTGGTCGTGCGAGTAACCTAAACATTGACTGCCTCAAAGTAAAGACGGCATTTGCATTTATTTAGTATTTACTGTATTCAATTTGTCAAATAAGTAATCTAAGAATAACAACAAGTATGTAAGTAATTTTAAAAATTTCCGGTTCTTGGTGTAGTGGTATCGCGTTTGGCGTTATTAATTTTTAAAATATCGTAATCGTGATTTCCCGCCAAAACAGGTCATTATATTGTAGGATGTGTTTATCGATATTTTAACCAAGTTTTGATCTAAGTAGCGCCTAAAATAGAAAAAAATACATAGTTCTCTGGTTCTACGCATCAACTATATATATATTCAGTACTTCGAAGAAGTATTCTTCAGTGCGACCCTTTTTGTGCGCTTAGAAGACAAGTGCTTTTAAAGCATCAGTTTGCGGTCAATCCGTTTTTATAAGCTCCGTTTCAAAATATTTTTTTACGAGGAATTTTTTTATTCTTTTATTTTTCACAGATAAATTTTCAAATATTCATTACTATTTACACAAAAAAAAATTACTGTTCCTCTACTAAAATCTGTTATTTTACCCATGACGAAAGAACATGAATTTTAATTTACCATATTAATTTGTTTTCCCAAGCTTGGGAAACGATTCTTCATCTCTTCAATAAGTAAACGGACTATGCATATTATTTTTCACCACTACTATTACTACCACTTTACCTTCTGCACTCAATGGTGCATAAGGCACTGCATTAGTGCAGTGTATCTTGATCATTTTATTACATAGGTAGACAGGATGATCTGTCTTACGCTTCAGTACTAGTGTAAGGTACACATGATATATTAATATGAAAATCACATGTTAGTAAATATTTCATCTTGACCCTCATCGAGAAACAAACCCGCGACCTCATAAATGGCAGCCAAACGCGCTAGCGCCATGCCACGAGGCGGACAAATTATTATTTGTTAGCATCGGTAAAACCATAAATTTGTTTGCTAATTTTTATTACAAGGTATTTTCTTAGTGTAGCATCCCACGAAGGAAAATATAAAGATGATGAATATTCTGCAAGTGCTTGTACATTGTAGTACAGTCAGCGCAAATGAGATATTATTTTCAAGAGAAGTATACCAGGACAGAGTGGTATGGCGTTCTATCCTCTCTAGCTACCCCTTCGAAGAATGGCATGATGGATTATAAATCTAAACTACACAGCATAATATTTTAAAGTAGCAACAAATACAGATGTATAACAGTTTTATGTATCGTTGGCGTAGGATGGATTAATTCGACAAATGTCAAAGATGTCTTTACTGTACAAAAAAGATGTGTCCGAAAAATGGTAGGGGCAGGATATTTAGAAACATGCCGGCCTATATTTAAAAAATTAAAATTATTGACACTGACAGGAATATATGTTATGGAACTCTGTCTCATTGTTAAAACAAGACCAGATGATTTTTACAAACTTGAAAAAATACACGATCATAACACCAGAAACAAAAATAAATTACAGATACCCCTAACAAAATACACATGTGTTCAAAAAGGGCCTTATTTTATGGCAATCAAGGTATATAATAAGTTGCCAAAATATATTAAAGATCAAGCAGACATAAGAGTTTTTAAAAAAATGATAAAAAATTATCTAATAAACAATTGTCATTACAGTATGCAGGAATATTTTGATAACCCATAACATTATTATATGATATTGGGTATCTTATTTAGTTTCTTCTTTTGTCATATTTTATTTTAGATTAATTTTTTTGTATTATGGTTGACTGGAAGAAATAGCTAGAAGCTATAAGTCCGCCAATTGAATGTAAAATGTATATTTCCTTACCTTCAATAAGATTTTTATTATTATTATTATTATTATTATTAATGGATGGACGTTCACTATTGACAATCCGTCGGCAGTTTACCTCAGAACTACGGAACGTAGACCTAATTTTAACTACGGGAGGATGCACGGGAACTAATGTCCGATCTCTTGGCTTTGGCAGAGGCATTTTGTGGGATTGGAAGCAGTTTCGAGTGAGTAAATTCATACAAAATAGACATAAAATATTCCCATTAGAATTAAAAAATGATGAATTCATTATTTTTTAATTCTAAGGGGAGTATTTTATGTCTATTTTGTATGTATTTACGAATTCTTAATGATATTAATAATAGTGTATATTTATACCACAAACAGGCATGTAATTTATGCAGCTTTCATGGTATTCTGAAATCGGTCATAATTTATTTTCACAAATTTATGTATCTATATTTTATTTTTAAAAAGTCATCTCTTTTCTTCACACTGTACCCACGTTTGTCATCTCTCTCACGCAATCGAATGCCGTTCTTTTTTTACATTTCGTTCGACACAAAGCGATATTTTGTATATATTGAATTATTTATATAAAAGGTAAGGGCCCGTGAGATTTTCGCGTTATTCTTCAGTGGCTCTCGGGCTGGGAGCGTGTTAGAAAATGTAAGTGTCAAAAACTAAATTATAATAATAATATTATTAATTGTTGTGGTACCTACATACATTGTGTACAAATTAATAATGATAAAGACAAACGTTTTTAAAACACAGCGCACGTTGCGTTCTATATTCAAACGTTGCGTTGTATGCGTTCCTCAAATATTTGAATTTCGCACGTGAAGGCATGTTGTGTTTGTCTAGTAGTAGATATATGTACGTACATACCTACCAACATACTATCACAATGTTTTTTTAGGTAACCTGCCTGTATAATTAATGCACTGGGCAACATTATTTTTTTGTTTGAACGAATTCCATAGATGATTGAACTTGAAAGTTTTCTTTGCGAATTGGTGACGCGTATCTTTGGCGGGATTCGATTTTCTATTTGTAGTTTCTCGTCGATTCGTGATCATTTTTTTCGATAACTCATAAGTTATGTTATTATAAATATCCATATCGTGTCTAGCGGCATTTTGGTGAAACTTCAGTGTATGTTCAGTGAATTTCAGTGAAATGTTTTGATGTGTTATCGGATATTTTGATGGATTCATTTTTCAATTTATATCAAGAAAATGTAACAATCAAACTACGTATAAAATATTTGACTTTTGCGTTACTTAGAACATTGAGGTAAGATGATTTAATTTGCTGATATCGAACAATAAAAAAAGCACATAAATAATAACGAAGTAATTCATTTCAAATTTTTTCTCTGAATTTCTGATAATAAAAATACGTATGAACCTAAAGATATTCTATATTGATCACACATCATGACAAATCAGACAATTACATAGGTATATTTTTTTTAGAAGTATGCCAGGACAGAGTTTTTTTTTTTTTTATTCAAATTAAAATCTGTTACAAAATATAATATACCTAAACATAATGTTGGTGATATACAAAAATTTAGACATAACGTTTCTACCTCTCTAATAAAGTGGATACTTGTGTTTAGAGAGGGAGTTCGTTTTACAATTTTTAATTTTTTATATGAGTAAGTTTTCATCATAAATTTTTAAAATAAAATAAATTAAATGAACACAAAATGAAAAAATATTCCTCTGTATGGAGTTTAGGCTGGGGTAGGTCTTATATATGTTTTTTTAATTTAGTTTTAAAGATTTGATAATTTTTTATGGATTTTAAGTTTTCCGGAAGTTTATTAAAGTTTTTTTTACCCACGTACGTATAATGATTTAACGCTGCTGTTGTTTTACATCTGTGTAATATTAAATTATTAGGAAATCTAGAGTCACGTGAATTTTGCACTTCAGTTGTTTTTTCTTTAAAAGTTTGTAAGATAGAGACTTTATTAAAAATTTCATCAATTGTTGGTACATTAAATTCTTCAAATACTAATTTTGAAGGGTTCTGGGCTTTTTAAGAATTATTTTTGCAATCTTTTTTTGAATAATGGAGAGTGATTTTAAATTTGTCCTATAAGCTCCTCCCCAGCCTATAATTCCATACTGCAGAATCGATTGTTTTAAAGATAGAATGTTTCTTAGTCTAATAAATATATAAATCAGCTTCCTAATCCTTTTAACCATAGTGCTTATTTGCATTTTCCACTTCAAATTACTATCAAGTATAACGCCAAGGTACTTAACATTATCTGTCCTTTCAATCGTCGAGCACACCTGGGGGCAAGAAGTGGTATGATCAATATTGTCTCTCTGATTATGGATAGTGATTTGAAAATTAATTGGGAGGTCACACTTGTTTATGTAAAAGGGCATAAAGAAAGTCTTTTCGCTGTTTAGTGACAACAAACCATCATCAAACCATCGCTTCAACAAATTTATGTCTTCGTTGGCACTATTCCTCACATCATCCCAATTCAGTCCATTTATAATTAGGACAAACGTGACCGTAAACGTTACGTGGCCTTCTATCCTCTCTGCCAACCCCTTCAGGGAAATGGCGTGATGGTTAATTAGTTATTTAAAAAAACATTAAAACTTAAAAAAACATGGACCCTTAAAATGCGGTCCTCGGCAAGGGGTTCTCAAGTGAGGAATGCACGAAAAATAAAAATATACCAAAAAAAATTATTGTACTTAAATAAATAAATGCGTTGGTCAATGATTGATTTCAGTTTAGTTAAACCGTTACGTGGAAACAGTCTTAATTTGACAGGTCTGTGTGGAAAAACACTAAAATAAATTACAGAAACTTTTTTTGTTTGGCTGATTGCCTAATTCTAACGAGAAGGCGCACGTTTAAAAAATCTATTCTTTTCTGAACGTGAGATAAAAAAACTTAAAGAGGACTGCTGTTACACTAACACATTCCTTTATGCATTGAAAACTACGTTTTATTCATAAATGTCTTGATAATTTAATTAGAGATAGTTTATTTAATTTTTATTCAGAATATTTAAATTTAAAAAAAATCTATTATTATATCTAAATCGTGTAAAAAAAATCTTTGCTCAGATTCCCAATTGCAAGGAAGATACCGAGGACTACGATTGTATGTAGGAATGTCCGCTAGTAACCGCCTGAAAATTCAAATTTCGAATGCCATAATTTCTCTTGCGTAGTGGGTGCCTATACTTCTGATAATGAAAGAGCTCTCACTTGTTTAGAATTCATATTTTTTACTCCGTTCCATAAACAATGACACCCATCCTCTTGTTCTAGAAAGCATTGTTTGCGTTATGACGAGCGCTGTACAACTTTGTGAACGCAGCTCAATATTTTTATACATCAATATTGGAACATAAAAAAGCAATACGTTACGAATCCTTATTACCGAGGAAATGCCATAAATTCAATCGATATTAAACTGTACTGTAGATTTATGACAAGATAAATATGTGCCGACTAGAAACAGTAGGAAAAATAGATGTATTTATTCCTTGTCTCAAATAAACTTGTCTCTTGTTTGCTACTAAAGTAGACTAAAACGAGGCAAAAAATTTTCGAAACGTGTCTAAAAAACGTTTTGATTAAAAAATCATGATTTGCAAACAAATTAAGATAAAATAATATGCAGGCGCAATTTTAATTATTTTTTAAAGTAGGTACATTTAACAACTTCTCTAATTTTCATTTATCCGTACCCAATGGTATAAAGGCCTCCGCGTCGGTACACCAAGTGCAGTGAAACTTGATATTTTGTTTCATGAAGGCAAGATGAGCAGGTTTCAGTAACATTTTCAATGCTATTATGTAAAAAAATACATTTAAAGAGACTTTTTATATTGGCTTTTGTGGGAATCGAACCCGCAACCGCATGTCCAACGCGCTATCCACTACACCACGAGGCGGACAAAGTATGTACTAACCTAGCATAATAACATTCTTCTGGGTCACAATTTTTAGGTCTGCAGAGAGCACTCGATCTCTCCAATGCAATTTTTAACAATAATTTTATCTCATTTCTGCAGAGAACCGATCTCTAAATACTACTTAACAATAATTTATCTCATTTTAACCGCTTGATTTTGATGATTCATACCGTTTTTTATCTAGGCTAATTTAGACTTTGAAGATGTAAAATCTCGTCTTTATCTTCTTAAAATTATCATCTTACTCAAGGTGGCCTCAATTTAAATTACCTATATATTATAATGCACTATCAACAACTATACTAGGTACGTATATATTTAAGTGAGCTATGTACCTACTAACCTCGTACCTCAAGAGATTACCGACTTTTTATCGAAATTTTAATTGTTTTTGTGGTAAAAACATTGAAAAGAATTAATATGTTTCAACCGTACTGACATTATGGGTAGGTATTATATACCATTAGGGCCTAAATGACAGAACCACAAACGTGTCTCTAGAAATAAGAAAAAATCGTACCTCTAATATCTATTACACTGACATAGAAACGTTTTGTTTATGTTCTTACCACTACTACTTTTCCCTCTCCTTATTGTGCATAGGGCACTGCATTAGTGGTGACCGAGTGCTGTGAATCTAGATCATAAATATATTTATATACATTTTTCGGCAGTTTTTTTTTAGCTGCGGGATCGTGAATCTTTGATATTTGCACATATTGCAATTTGTAAATACTATTTTCAATAAAGCCTAAGCGGCTTGCGCTTGAAAATAGGAATCGAGTCGTGTCGAAGTGGGGATTCGAACCGACGATCTATGGACTCAGAGACCGCGAGGCTACCCACTGGGCCACCACCCGTTCATAATATTTTCGTTACTTACATAATATTTATATGTTTTAGTAAGCACAACAACAAAGAAGTTAAAAAATATTTTCATAATAATTAACAATTTACCAACTTTATATAAAAGTAATCGAGCAAAAGGATATTTAATTTAAAAAAAAAAATTACATGTTTACTGGACCTTACTCCAGATATGGTCAGGGCTCAAAGCCCTATTTTTTAATTACAGCTGCCTCTTCCAGGTTACCCAGAGGGATCACGCCAAGGTGGCAAAGCATCTAACACTTTCAGATGTATTCAGAGGAGTTAAGGAACGCAAGATCGATGTGATAAATAACTAAACATGCAGCATTTAATATTTTATTGAGAGCAGAAAACATTTAAAAATGTCTACCACGTTTCGGCCTCATTATAATACTCGTATATCACCAATCGCAATTTTGTCAACTCGATTTAGAGATTACAATACATTTCGGTCATGCACCCGAATCCAGAAGTCAATCTGCAAACCGGTTTCCGTCAGACATCGAACCTTTATCCGGTATACCGTTACGGCGAATATCTCCAAAACTCGTCTTGTTCCGAACCGATTGTAATTCATGAGATTCATCTGGAAATGGGATAATTAGACTGTCGCCCGACTTATAACGGATTACGGATTAACAACGCTTTGTTTGCAGCCATAGTTGTGACAGATCTCCATACCTCTAGACTGGTATTTAGCTACTCAGTTTTGTCACTGTTTTACTTTATCGACCTGTTGTTTTTAATTTTCAGTGACATTAAGTGAAAAAAGTTCGAAATATCTTCCTAATTACATGCTTTCGTGAGTACTTTTTGTACAAACATACATTTTTATAAATTTTCAATGGAAACGAAGAAATTGTCTTGGTTTGTCGTAAATTTAAACAGGACAGTGCCAGTTGGAGTCAGATTCAAAATCGTGGATTCGAAGTTAGAGTCGCAAGCAATTCTGAGCTTCAAGGAATCGGAGTGGGTAAAAAGTGACCGACTTTACTCTAAAAATTTTTTTTAAATTTGGTTGATTGATTCGGCGTTCACTTTGTAACACTTCAGAGTGAATTATGATTAAATAAAACGATGTTATGTGTTATTATTGGTTTATTCTATAGAAATAGAATTTACCTACACTACCTGGTTTCGGGAATAACGTTCTCCCATCGACTGGTGAAAAGACACTCGATGGGACACTCGAAATAGGTAGGAACTATAGTTAACACAACATCGTTTTTTATTTATTATATTTTTTTTTATACAAAAAAACAATTCACTATGCTATTGGTGGCATATGTACTAAGTTAAATAGCGTAAGGTAGGGGGTCAGGTAGTGTAGGTAAATTCTATTTCGAATAGAAAATAAACCAATAGTAACACAACATCGTTTTATTTATTATATTTTTTTTTAATAGTTAAATAACAATTCACCTATTCGAAGTCAAAATCTAAGTTAGATTTTGTTTAGATAAGAAATCGTAGTTGATATTAAAATTAACACAAAATAAAATGGTGGAGTTGGAATAGAAAATTGTTGACCGACTTACAGTCCTAGATATTTTATTTTTTATGCGTTTATTACTGTGTAATAATATCAAATATTTTATTGCCATTTGATAAGTTGATATTTCCAATTAAGATTAATTATTTAATATCCTGACATAACATGGATTTATATCAAGCAGGCCAGGATATGGATTTTTTTAAAAGTCTGCCATTATTTACATATATTATATTTAAATAATATGGAGTATACGGTAATTAACATAAATTAAAATTGATAAAAAAGTCATTAACAATCTCATAAATGAATTAATTTGCCGATGCAATTTCCCATACTCCATAACTTATGACGGGTTAGGAAAAGCAATTTCGTCGATTTATTAACGAATTCCATGCTTGAGTACTTTCTGAATAAAAAAAATAATAATTTTGCATTATTTTTAATTAAATAACGCTGACAATCATAAAATTAATGATTTGATCTGGCATGGCGATGGTGCATGGCGTCGGAAAATCAAGTACGTATAGGTACTGGAAAAACGGTAAAACGGAAATGTCAACTTCATATTTATATTCAAAGAATTAGGTACATAATATTTGTATAATGTTTAAGTTTTACCAAGAAATTATTATTCAAGAAAGATAATTATGTATGCGTTTTATGGCCCTATGAAGCAGTAAAGGGCTTATTAGATGTTGGTAGTAAGATAAATGTTCTGCCACTTTAGAAGTTAAGTAGTGACTATATTAAGTACGCAAATGGCTTGCGTGTGAATCATTATGAAATGTTTTATTCATCTTTTTAGGGCAAAACAAAACACACAAATCTGATTCTCAGGATTAATTATTATTTGTATTTATGTACACAATATAAATATGTATGTCATACGTTCTATTACGTTTTCCACCAAACTACCAATTAAATTTTATACGCGGGTAGTCGATTAATCATTTTGGTTTATCACCTTTTGGCTATGCACTTTGAATGTGGTACCAGGGTTGATTCCTGATTGCATCTATTTCGAACGTTCTCTGATGTAGAAGAAAATATTTCGGTTCTACTACCTCAACAAACTGATCCAATAACATTGTTGAAACCCCCTTATATTTCATCATCATCATCATCATACTATATCCGCTCCCTATGTGGAGCATATGGATTCCACAAACTGCCTTACGGTCAAGCGATCGGCTGCCAGCTCCCGTGCATTCTCCCAAGTCAAGTCCACGCCCGCAGCTCTGACGCAAACTGCCCGCGAATTGTCAACAGTGGACGTCCAGGACGCCGAGAGCCTGATGCCTTGTAAAATAGGCAAGAGGCAAGCGTGGTTAAGACTCTCGGGAGGCATACGTAGTAGGTATATGGCCTAGCCAGCCGAAACGAAACGATGACATTAGATACCAAGGATTGCTGTGTCCGTTGCCTCAATTCTGTGTTCCTTACAAAGTCAAACCACCGCACACCTAATATTCTTCTAAGACACCTATTCTCAAAACTCAGAAGTCGGCTATTTTGGACCCTGGTTAGGTGCCATAATTCGCAGCCATAGAGGAAAACACCAGTTCTCCATTATATTTATTGTGGTCCATCCCTCAATTTTTGCATAATTTTTTTAGAACAAAATAAAATAAAACACTCTAAAGTCTCTTGCGAAATTTTCAAAAAACTGCACATAACTACGTAAATAAGTAACTACATGATTATTGGCCTTCTTTTTCACATTTTCTTTTGGATTTTTAAAAATGTTTTCTACTCGTATCTAGCATGTAAGCATTAAATTTATGTGTATTAAATAAAATCCACTTACTAGGGGTGAAATTCACATTTCACAAAAATCCACGTGACTAAATTGAACAATAATCTTAAACCAAACAATAATCCTAATTATCGTCACATTGCTCAATACCTATGACACGTGCTTTCCATGCCATTATTTGCTTCTCTAGTGTTTATAACTATTAATCTAGGCCAAGTTTTCCGAGAACGCTTTTCTTTTATCAATCATTTCGTAATAGATCATGATAACAAACTGTATATAGGGCAAATCTAATTAATTTTATAACGCAGTTAAATTTGAGGCGCTCAGCTAAAACTAGTTATCGTAATTAGGTATAAGAGTTATTTAACCATACATGTTTAAATATTCTTATTCATTATTACCAGTTTCCAGTGTCGTTAAATTTTCATATAATTTTGTTTGAATTCCTGTGTGCTACATCATTGCTAAACAGGGGTAAACTATAAATAAAGGGATAGAGGTTTCTGCAATAGGGTCTTTATTATTTTTTATGTAATTGAAGGATTTTTTTCTATGAGGCATACAAGTAAATCCATGAATGCGTGTGTTTGGATTTGATCTTTTGAAAAAAAAAAAAACCTCATGAATTTCGATAGGATGTCATATGAACATTTGATCATTTGGTTTAAAAACATGATTTTTACTCAAATATTATCATTACAAGTCACAGTGTAATTATATCCATAAAAAACTGTCTTCTAAAATCACATTACCATCTTATTAAACACATATTTATATGAAAAAGTTTTGTTTTAAATTTTTATTAGCATTGACGCAGGTATATTCATATTGTTTCTTTCTTTTTTATTCACTTACATTCTATCGTTAATTATTTTTCATATCAGTTTATTATTATAACTCGTAAGTTTAATTTTCTTTTAATTATACATTATGCAGGTCTGATGCATCTGATTTTCGTGCTGTATGAATTTTCAAAAAGTAATACCTGCAAATGCGCTTGATGAATTTTCAGGGTTACCCTTTTAAATTTTTTGGTTAATTTATTCGGTAGTTGAACAAGTTACACAGTAGACATTAAAATAATTTATTTGTTTTAAGGAACAGACGATCTAATATTTTTATCTAGCTGCAGTTTATTTAAACTTTAAACGATTATACGGTAGGATCTGACTTTTAAAATAAATTATTTTCTTTACTGAATGTAATTTTTTACGTATTTGTGTATATCATATCTATCTGAAGCGCACTTTATACGGGACAGAAAACAGTACAGTTTGCAAAATGACCCGTATAAAGCGAACACTTCGCTGAAATTCGTGTTCGAGAAAATAGTCTTTTAAAATACAAATATATACAAATGTTTTTCGATTACAAAGATTTTTTAAGTAGGTTGTTAGTGTAATTCCCCGACTTGTTTTATAGCGTAAAAATTATGTTATTGATATTTTTCTATTGTTGGTAAAATTTATATTTTCATTTATGCACTTAGTTACATAATTGCTTTTTGCTGGGCTTTAGGATTTCGTTACTCGATTTTCGATCTAATTTTATAACGGAATCAACAATTATTAAGATATGCTTACTTCAGTAGGTATTTTTGTATATTTTTGTTCTTAGACTTACTGTGTAAAAGTTCATACTTAAATACATAATAAATCAACCAACGTATCCAATTAAGACTAAAACAAATAATAATGATTTTATTCGATTAGAGGGAAATCAGGTCAAGTAGAAAAACGGAGAGGATCAAAACTCAAGTCAATAAAAACTAATTAGGAATAATATAAGATACCGAAGATTACTAGTTAGCCTTCCCTGAATATTATGTCAATATTGCAGAAAGTCAATTCGGAACAAACGGAATCTTTTAATATACTTAATATTTTCGAAATGATGTCAATTTTATATGAATTTATTTTGCTAACTAATTAAGTTTTATAGCAGGTTTTAATTGCAGTAGAAAAATACAGTGCGTGAATATTGTTTATCACATTTTTTATAATGCTTTTTAAAAATTATACGCTATTTTTGATATCGAAATAATTTGAGGCTAAATATTTAAGTCTATTCAAATACGAATTATCCAAAAAATTATGAGCAGCATGTAAGTTATTTGTTAGTTTAATGATATTGCCCACTGTATCGCCATGCCCAATTTTAGTAATAACCCTCATCGTGGAAACTCATGATTGGTTTTTTACTATAAATTAATAAATCTTCAAGCGAAGAAGCAATCTCAATACCCCTATATGTTACAATCAGGAGTTCCTATGGTAAAATAAATTAACGAATTTATTATGAACTAATTTTTTTTTTTGTTTCAGATCACAAGATGGGTTTATCTTCATATCTTCCATTGCTTATTCTAGCAATTTGTTGCAAACATCGGTATCAGTTAAAATATTTGAGTGTCTTGGGATTTTTTGTAATTCTTAACACCCATTAATATTAATAAAATTACAAATTATTAATTAAATCGGGTATGAACTGATGTATTCGAGCACATCGTACGTAGGTATCCTCTACTACTACTACTGCTGCTGTTCCTTGTCCGCACCCGATGGTGCATAGGACACTGCACTGTACACCAAGTGCAGTGTAAGTTGATCAGTCATACGCTTTGTACCAGTCCAAGATATCACAATTTATTTTTTTCTTTTTCAGGTGACAAGCCAGCCAGAATAGTTTGTTACTTTAGTAACTGGGCCGTGTACAGGCCTGGCGTAGGAAGGTACGGACTTGAAGATGCCCCAGCAGAACTGTGCACGCATTTGGTCTACTCTTTTATCGGAGTAGACGATTCCAACTGGGAGGTGCTAGTGATTGACCCAGAAGTAAGTAAAACAATGAATACAAAATACAGTATAAAAAAAAATTACATTTATTAAAAATTATCGTATTTGTAGTGGACCACTTCGTTCGTGTAAAAAACTCTGTCTGAAATGGCGTATGATGGTCAAGAAATTTAATAACGATCGACTCGAAATCGATTTTATGAATACAACTTCTTTTTTTTGCAGTGGTCTTAATTTTTTCGACTGGCCGCTGTGTTTTTCCACCCATTGGGCCATCGTGTATAAATAGCATTCATTCCAGTTCTTCCTTGAGCGGAAAAACGATCAAGGAACATTTTTTTAAATATTTCTTAGAACGATTCTTTGATTTGGTTTATTTTTCATGCAGCTCGACGTGGAAAAGAATGGGGTTTTCCAACTTCACATCTATCCGCTCCAAGTATCCAAACCTCAAGCTGCAGATCGCTGTCGGCGGGTGGGGCTGAGGGAGGAGAGAAGTACTCTGCTATGGTGGCTGACAAGGCCAAGAGAAACCAAGTTTATCAGAAGTATTGTCGGTAAGCAATACCATTCGTTTTTATATTAGATTTTTTTTTAAAACCCAAAAGAATGATATTTTTTTCAGTATATTGAATGAAGTGCTGTTCCTCGAACAGCACAGCACAAACTATGGCTTGCATGCACCAATGTCCCGATTGTGTCGCATTGTAAACTCGAGACAGGATCTGGACTTTTTTGGTGTTAGTTTTTTCAGATTTAAACAATCACTAGAATAGACCAGATCTTGTCTCGTGGTAATTCTAATAAATGCGTACTTAAAATTTTGACCTAGCTTTTATTTCCTTAATTGTATCTTATTTTAAGTGTACTTGTGTATATATGTGTTAGAATAATTTTATGTTTGAAATGGAACTTAAGTCCGTAAATAAAAAGTAAATAAAAAAAATTAAAAAAATTATATTTGCACTTACTTTTTTGGTTTAAAGGTTTTGTTTTGGCTGTTGGAATCGTGACTTTGAAAAATGACTACCTTCCCATTGGAGTTTGTGGTTTTTAAATCGTACTACCAAACTTTATCTAGATCTGCGTAAATTATTATAATTAGTCTGTGATAATCTGAAGTTTTTTTTTTACTACTACCACTACTTTCCTTATCCGCCACACCGAATGGTGCATAGGCCACTGCATTTTGAACTCAGACAAATAAAATAATGCGCGGGCACTACTGAATTTTTACAAATAGATAGGTATCCAGCTTTAAAATTAAATTAATTTTCAAATTAAAATAAGAAAACAAGGGTACCTTCATTTTTACAGATTTTATGAATAAATACAAATTCGACGGATTCGACCTTGATTGGGAGTACCCCGGAGCGGCAGATCGGGGCGGCTCCTTCGGTGACAAGGATCGCTTCCTGTACTTCGTAGAGGAGCTGCGCAGGGCCTTCTCATTCCAGGCCCGCGGGTGGGAGATCACCATGGCGGTGCCCCTGGCCAAGTTCAGACTGCAGGAGGGCTACCACGTCCCCGAAACTGTGCCAGTAAGTAGGACCGCTTCCTGTTCTTCGTAGAGGAGCTGCGCAGGGCCTTCTCTCGCCAGGCCCGCGGATGGAGAGATCTCCATGGCGGTACCCTAGCCAGTTCAGGCTGCAGGAGAGGGCTACACGTCCCCGTACTGCTGCGACTAAGTAGGGACCGCTTCCTGTATTTCGTAGAGGACTGCGCAGGCCTCTTTCGCCAGGCCGCGGGTGGGAGATCAACCATTGGGTGCCCCTGGCCCAAATTCAGGCTGCAGCAGGGCTACAACGTCCCGAACTGTGCGAGTAAGTAGGACCGCTTGCTGTACTTCGTAGAGGAGCTGCGCAGGGCCTTCTCTCGCCAGGCCCGCGGGTGGGAGATCACCAGCGGTGACCCCTGCCACGTTCAGCGCAGGACCTACCCAAGTCACCGAACTGTCGAGTAATTAGGCACCCTTCATGTACCTTCGTAAGGAGCTGCACAGGGCCTACTCTCGCCCGGCCCGCGGGTGGAAACTCCAGGCGGTGCCCCTGGCCAAGTTATCAGCTGCAGGAGGTCTACCACGACTCCGAACGTTGCGAGAAAGTAGAACCGCTTCCAGACATCGTAGAGGAGCTGCACATGGCCATCTTCGCCAGCCCGCGGGTGGAGATCCACCATGGGCGGAGCCACCTGGCCAAGTTACAGCTGCAGGAGGGCTACCACGATCACCCGAAAGAACTGTGCGAGTAAGTAGGCACCGCTTCCTGTACTTGTAAGAGAGCTGCTCAGGGCCTTCTCTCGCCAGGCCCACGTGGGAGATCACCAGGGCGTCCCCTGGCCAAGTTCAGGCTGCCGGAGGGCTAAGACCAGTTGGGTATCCCCGAACGTTGCGAGTAAGTAGGGACCGCTTTCCTGTACGTCGTAGAGGAGCTGCGCAGGGCTTCTTGGTCCGGCCAGGCCCCGCGGGTGGGAGATCACCAAGGCGGTGCCCCTGGCCAAGTTCAGGCTGCAGGAGGGCTACCACGTCCCCGAACTGTCGTGGTAAGTAAGACCGCTTCCTGTACTTCGTAGAGGTGCTGCGCAGCCTCTCACGCCAGGGCCCGAGGTGGGAGATCACCATGGCCATGGAGGTGCAGTACAGTCGCAATGTCGAGTTCTCACTCGCTACTTGGAACTTTCATCCGCTCGAGTTCTACATTTATATTGAATATTTCGGCAGCAAAATATTTTATGTCAAAGTCTACTGACTCATATTGTTAAAAACTAGTCTCGACAGTTTTACTACAATTTAAATATTCCCAACCCATCAATAAATTTCGTTAGAAATATCCGGTTCATTTTTCAATTTTTCCGATATTATGTACAATAAAGGTAGTGCTGTTTTTTATATTTAAAAAAAATACAGTTTATTAAGTATAATCCTGTTTTATCTAATCTTCGTATTATTCTAAATGAAAATCATTCTATCTTGGTAATTATAAATAAAAACAGGATTCGTTCATTTATTCATGATAAAAACGCGTTACAATAATTTATTCGATCAGTGTTTACTATCTTAATTATTTTATTTTGATGCAAATGTTTTAGAATATTATAATACATTTTGCAGGAATACCCTGTCGAAAGTTCTACATTGAAGCTAAAAAATATTTTTTTAAAATTGGCATACAAAGAAATGGATACAAGAAGAGGCACACTTCAAAATCTTATGCTAGTAATATCTATAGTATGGTGGTAAAATGGTTCCTGTTTTTCACGGCACAATGTTTATTTCCACTACATTCTATTTTTTTCTTTAAAAATAGTAACTTAGAGGTGTATTATCAACGGTGGAAAAGGTGGAAAGAAGGAAAAGTTACCATGCGACATAACATGAGCAGTGGGGAAAATCATATCATAGTTAGTCCATAATATAAATCTTTATTTTTATGTCATAAAACTTACTAACATTTTCACTTGGTATCATTTTCCTTTGGCACATTTTATGTCGCTTGGGAATCTTTTCCTTTTAACCGTCGGATAAAGAGGGAGAAAAAAAAGCAAGAAAAATACTAATTGTGATCATCACTCTTCAGCCCGTTGAGGTCCACTGCTGGACATAGAAGCCTCCCTCTGCCAGTCTCACACTCCTCCCGATCCTGCGAGCGACGCCCCATCCACTGTCTTTCCAGCTGACTTTCCTGATGGACCACTAACCCTTCGCGTCGACGTCCTTGAGGCCATCTGGTTTTCTCGGTCTTCGTGTGGAAGACCAGAACTGCGTTTCGTCCCATCTGGTCCGTCCGGTCATTTCTAGCTATGTGACCGGCCCATTTCCACTTCAACCAAGCAATTCGCTCCACCCACGTCGCAGACCTTTGTCTGGCGTCGGATCCAATCGTTCAATAATGAGTTGTTTTAGAGAAAACGAAATTTAAATAATATTTTTCGAATGTTGTTTTTTTCCATCGAATTCGCTTCACCGAATACATTGTGTCCATTGCTAATAGGATTAGTAATCATATGTCAGAGTAAAATTTTCGTCAAACTATTCGTCCGTCATACCGCTTCGCCAGCCCCCCCATCCCAGACATTCACCCGAGCCTCCGCTGTCAGTCAGGGTCGAATAGGTGGGGGACATCGGAAGAGAAGGGAACCAATTGAGAGAGGGTTTATGCGGAAAACATAGGGGAAGGGGGACAGTATGGGGAATGCATGCATCTCAGTACTACATTCATCCTATCCTGGCAGACACTATTTTTTATAACGTCCCCTGACATATCCTTATCACACAATAACTACGTCGTCCTGAAGATACGCCTCGGTTGTATGATAGATACGGCCGCGGTCACGTGTCTGGAGTCAATTAGCCGTCTTGTATTTGTATGTTTATTGTCAAGTAAATTTTCTTAATTTTTATACCTTATGTGGCGCTTTAACAGTATTGATAAATTTAACGGCTCGGGAAATTTCGAGCTGATTCCATAGTCCCCTGATAAAGCCGCACTTTAGGGAGTTGTAATTTTCAATGTGGTAATTATAATCCATTATAAAAACAATAAAAATAACAATCACAACTTTGGAAATCTATAAGCATGTGCTATGATTGATATTTGCATTTATTTGAAGAACTTAGATGTCATTGTTAATAATCAAAAAAAAATGTTTTTTCCTCCAGTTCTTTTGGGATATTATTAACAAGTTAGGATACAATTGTTTTCGCCTTGTAAGGGATTATCAAACTGTGGCGTTGAAACAATTTACATCTTATTTTTTACCATAGGCTTATTAGTTACAGTTTTATAAGAATAGGGAGAGGTTAAACATCTGTGGATTTTTACTAAATTCCTGATTTTCAGTTGGTCTTTAATCGATTAACGACCAATTTGGAAAAATATTTAATTTAATGTGATAAATCCACTGAAATCGGTATTTCTTAGATATTACTGTAAAATACTAGGCCAAACTAAAAAAACCAATTTTGTATAAAATAAGATGTAATGTTTCAACGCCACAGTTTGATAAAGGCTTTTTAACAAGCCGAAACAACTGATCTAATACTTGATAATACAAGTCACGTTTTACAAAAAAATCGTTTTTTGATTGTAACATAAGAAATGTTCTAGATTGCTACGAAGTCGAATTATTTAGTTTCGCGTACACCACGCTAATCTTCTAGATAGATGTCTATTTTAAATAATAAGCTGGTATGGAGTCACACGCCTAAGAATAGGGTGATTCATATACCCTTAGCGTAAAAGCCAGTCCTAGATATACCCGTATACAATGATCTACCTGAATTACACAAAAAAATACGCGTGCCATTAAGACCCTTGTACAAAAAAGAATTCACCAAAAGAGGCGTTTTCCATACAGGGTTCTATAAATGTGCTCTTCCCTGGGTCTAAAGTTTCATAACACCACTTATAAAATTCCACATCTAAAAAACTTCAAGGCATATTAATCATAACTTTGATATCGTGATGATGTAGATTGTATAGTGATGGACTCGTAGTGATGTGCACGTAGGTGGGTCACTAGTCTGTCACTAGGCACAATCTAGGCAAGCGTAGTTTTTTTCATGTATGGAATGCCATTTTCCTACCAAAATTTATTTTCGAAGCGTGGTACGCGGTTAGTATAAATAATTCATTCTTTGAAATCATAACAGCGTTTTTTAAATAATATTTTTGATCCTGGATATTATTATCAAACATTATACAAGTTGTAAATAAATTTTTTTCTTTTCAGAATGACGGTCTCCAGCTATGGGTGGACATGGGCTGCTCCCCCGATAAGCTGGTTGTCGGGGTGCCCTTCTACGGGCGCCCCTTAACCCTGGCGCAGGGCAACACGAACTACGGGCTGGGGACTTACATCAACAAGGAGGCGGGCGGCGGGGAGCCTGCCCCCTACACCCAACGCAACCGGTTTTTGGTCCTCATTACGAGGTCAGTTGTAGAAAGTTCTGGTGGAGGACGTAAAGCTTTCTACCTAGCAGAGAAGCAGAAATATTTAAGCTCAAACATCGACATGCTTATAACATTGATTGGTCTGTATGTTATGTGGGAAATTTGGGAAGGGACTGGGAGGAGAAACGCAGGATATTAGAGGCCGATTGCTTGGCTTGGAGGCAATTGGTCGAATTATTAAGCTCCATATAAGGAGCTGTTATTGATTGATGTTGTATGAATTATTTCTAATTAATTTTAATCGATTGTTTTTAGTTAATTTTTATGTATCTACAGATTTGCATGGAAGTTGGCCAACGCAAAGATGGAAGCGATTTGGACCAACCTTAATGTGGGTTGATGTTCGGTGAAAGTGCCCCTTTTGCAAGTGAAACACACAAACAAAGAGAAGCAACCAAGAACTTAGTTTTAACCTATTTTGTCGAATATATCCATATTTTGAATCCACAGTCACAATTTTTTTAATTTTCTTTGTTATTATTTATAGGTACATGCACAGTGGGTGGGTTATGAAGACCCCAAGAGCGTCCAGTTCAAGGATGGATTGGCATCCGCTGCAAGGGCTACTTGGGGGCCATGACGTGGGCTATAGACATGTACTTCTTCAGGGGGCTGTGTGGAGACACCAACCCTCTCATCAAGATCATGCACTCCAGCATGTCACAGTATGCTGTACCGACCCCGACTGGGACCACAACACCAAGGGTAACTACTGTTTGTCCCGTTCCCTATTTCCCATATCTCCAGGCCTTGGGAACTGAATTCAGGACATTATCAACCGTGGGGTTGAAATATATACTACTTACTTCAGGTGAAATAAGTAGTAAGGATGAAAGTAGATTGAATGCAGTTGAAATGCGATCTCTCAGGCGAATGCGGTGGTGTGGTAAACTATGTATGATAGGTGCACTAATGTTAAATAAATAGCAGATGCAGGCTGAGATAAGCATTATCGACAAAATTAAAGAAAGGTCTTTTACGTTGGTTTCGGTCATGTAGAGCGAATGGGATGATGAAAGAACGGCTAAAAAAATATATGATGCGACTGTGCCTGGATGTAGAAGTCGAGGAAGGCCGAGAAAGACATGGCATGATCAAGTAAAACAAGTGCTTGAAAGTGTGGGCATGTAAGAAGTCGGAATAATCGACGTGCGTGCATGAGAAAGATATATGAATGTGGAGGAAGAAAGAGAAGTATGCCCAGGACAGAGTGGTGTGGCGTTCTATTCTCTCTGCCTACCCCATCGGGAAATGGCGAGATGGTTAGTTAGCCCCCCCTGCGACCCCCGCCGACCCTGCAGAGGGCGAAGTCCCACCTCCACTGCCCACCTACAACTGCAGCTACAGCTCGCCCCACCACCACCACGGCAGCCCCCCGCCCCACCACGGCAGCCCCCCGCCCCACCAGGGCTGCCCCCCGCCCCACTACGGCCGCCCCAACACAGTCCACAACCAAGGCCCCTGCCACAGACGTTGAGGTATAGAAGAAGAAACTATAAATATAATATAAAGTCCTAATTTATCAACAGGACCTGATGATTTTTTTTATCCTTACAGGAAATCCCTGAAGAAACCCAAGTGGAGTGCACCGGCTCTAAAGACTTTATGGCACACAAGTCACTGCAATAAGGTAGGTACTCATCATATCCATAGGGCACTCATAAATCAATTTTCATCCATGCCATACATGGAAACTAAAGCTTATTTACATAAAACAAAATGAAAAACTACTAGGTACTTACTATTTTCCCTTATCCCCACCCATTGGTGCATAGGGTACTGCATTGGTACTACAAGTGCCTTGATAATTTATTACATGAAGTTACTTGCAAATCTAAAGAAATTTTAATGTAGTTTTTCCCCCCCCCCCCCCCCCACCACACCCCAACCACCCCACACACCCACCCCCCCATTCGCCTCACTGCAAATTTGTTCACGGGGTTATCTAAGAAAGTTATAAAAGATTATAGGAATAAGTTTATATTTTCAATATATACAGTTCCGCAAATAGTCGGTAATTTTATGTAAAAGAATACACTTACGTATAAACCTACCCACTTACTTATGGTTTGGTAACTGTTGATTTGAGCAATTTATTTTGTTGTTTAAATCATAAAAAACTTGCTGATTAAACTACTGACATTATACAAATCTTCCATAAAAACTTTTGGTTGTCGGTTAACGGACGATAATTTTACGTGATAACGTCATTAGAAAAACATTGATGAAAAATAGCATACTTTTATGAATTGAATTGAATTAATTATTAACTGAATTTATCATTATTTTGCCATAATACAAAGCAGGAGTTAATTGAAAATTACAATCTTTTTTCCGTATAATTTTTTTTTTTCGTTAATCTCGTTGTGACATTGTAGCTTGATGCTCTCTGTCTCCCTCGAGGAAGCATCGGCCGATGCGTGGAAGTGAGATAGATGCGTTCACAAACCGAACGCTTAGGCCGATCGTGCCTCTCTATCGCTTGTTCCGCGCTCTCGCTTGCACACTCGCTCAGGCGGAACGTGACAATGTGTCTTCATAGCATTTTTCGTATGTGCAGACCGGCGTTCATCGATTTTTATTTGTCGTTATCTCGTCAAAAATTGACTGCTGACCATGTTGAAAACAATGCGGTGAGTGTATACTACTTACGTATATTTTTATAGTTTAAATCCAGTATAAATAATGCTTTTTTGTTGTTATTCTGTTTCCAATTATTCTCTCTAGTTCTGGCGATGAGTTAATTTGTTTCCAATTCTCTTTAGTAATGGCGATGTGTTCATGGACAAGCTGTACTTTTTCTCCTGACGCCTTGGTACTGTAGATTCAATGTGAGAGCACACAAGTCTGTGATGTGGGCCAGAAAATGTCTGACAGGAAGGAGTTTTCTTTAAGTGCCATTTCAATGTATTATCGTTTTTATTTTAAAATTATTTAGATTTTGCAAAATGTAGTATTATAAGAACCTGTGTTCAAGAGCATTTAAATATTTTATGAACACATATGTTAAATTATTTCAACATTGTTGAATAAACTATTTAAATAAAAAATCGGTATTTTTATTAATTAATTATTCCTGCATTGTGCCGGTGCTCCTTTATGGATGTGAATCCTGGCACCTCACAAAATCTCAGAATGCTCGCTTGTTGAGTTTTGAGAACAAGTGTCTGAGAAGGATACTAAGCATTAGGTGGTTTGACTACGTAACCAACGCTGAAGTTCGGGAACGGACGCAGCAACTCCAATAAGATGTAAGTTTTGGATAGTGCGGTGGTGGACCAATAAGTATGTTTGAAGCATGTACCTCTTGGGGAGTACCTCGGGAGAGAACCGAGCTGCCTCTTCTTTACGCCTGCAGGATCCCGCCGTTCTGGCAGACCGTCGATGACCATCCAACGGATGTACTCGGCGGAGCTGATGGATGCGGGCTTGACGCGGGAGGAGGCGAGAGAGCTGGCTGGCTGGGAGGGATCCTAGTGATGTAGGGTCCTCCTAGGAGGGCTGGTGATAAGAATTTAGAGGAATATAGTGATGTCCACATGCTCCACATAGGAGCGTATGTGGTGAAAGAAGAAGAAGAAGATTCTTATTAACTACATTTTAATTCTTTACGATCGAGTTAACTAGGTGAAGTAAACCAATGAAGTATGGCATGAATCACTTTTTATGCAAGTGTGGTGGATATTCTTAGGACAACAGATTGATGGTAAGGAAAATTATGGATTTTTTAATAAATATGAAGCTTTCCTAAAAAAACATACTTTTCTACTTTATATTTGGTGAGAACCTAATTATAAATTCTCAAAACAATTCAATAATCACTAAAGCAAGAAATAACATTTACGTAGCGACATTGATTTACTTAGATTTGAACTGAACCCAAAAAATGAATGACACTTCAACTACGCCAAAACCTCCAACTCCGCCAGACGCGTATTCAGTATTTCTTTAACCGCCGGCAGAGTCGGACGTTCAGGAAAACATTCCCGAAATGCCTTCCCGTGTAAAAACCGTACGGATAAAATTAAGAAAAAAGATGGTGTTACTTTCCACATGTAAGTGTTTATTTATATTTGTTTACAAAGCCTAAAATCATTATTATTCAAAGAAAGTTTTCTTCTTAAATAATAGCAAACAGCCCGTCCACAAGAAAAAAAAAGTCATTTTAGATGCATGGTAAAATTCATGAACGCTCCTCGTAAGGAACGGGTTAGTATTGTATACTGTTACTGTAACCCTATATTTAGTCCATACCTTTTGCGGTGTGTGGGGCGGATGCTTGCCGGCAGTCGAAGGGCTCTGATAGGTCGACCCGTGTAAGAGTATTGAGGTGCAGAATATTCGTGTCATTACTTTTTCTAAACAATTTACTCTGCAAGGCAGATCTAAATGTAATATATATCAATGCGTAGCGATAATTAAACTTAAAGTCCAGCTTATTTGTCAAGTTACCAGCGGCACCACAACCAGACTTGCCATTTGTTTCTAAACAGATTGTTTGTGACACTTAAACAAAACAGAAAACAACAATAATTACTCGCTGACAACATATTCCACCTTGGTGTTCTACCAAGTGTGGTAGTAACATCTTATTTGTGGGGGCAAACTTTAACCACGTTGTTAGATTCGTAAGTAACAGAGGAACACATAGACAAGAAAGTTTATTGTGGTCATTGGATATCATACCAACTTCGTTGTTTTCAATTACGTAAAGCATTATTTAACTTACCTATATTAAATTTGGTCATTCGTGTAATGTCCAGGAAAAGAAAACCATCATTAAATATGTATGGACCAGTGAATATAAATATGTTTGTATGGCGTATTGTATTGTATTGTATCTTTTTTATTTAGCTGTTAAAAACAGTTTGATACAGCTAGTAATTACAATATCATTATTTCTAAACATTTGACTATAAACTACTTATTTTGATGACTCTAAAATCAATCCAGTAAAAAGTATCCATGGAGTAAAAAAATAATATAATTGAAGATGGCAGCACGCACCAGGAACTCGCAATCCGTCTAGGAATTGCTGGAGCAACCTTCAACACGATGCGTGCTGTCTGGAATTCCAGTTTATACTCGGTCAAAACAAAATGCTGACTCCTTAATTCCTGTATTGTGCCGGTGCTCCTTTATAGATGCGAATCTTGGCACCTCACAAAAGCTCAGAATGCTCGCTTGTTGAGCTTTGAGAACAAGTGTCTGAGAAGGATTCTAGGCATTAGGTGGTTTGACTACGTAACCAACGCTGAAGTTCGGGAACGGACGCAGCAACCTCCAATAACTGGAGTCGTGAAGATGCGGCGATGGACCTGGCTTGGGCATGTATTCCGGATGCCTCGGGAGAGCCTGAACCCGAGCTGCCTCTTCTTTACGCCTGCAGGATCCCGCCGCCGCCGTCCCGGCAGACCATTGATAATTATCCTACGGATGTACTCGGCGGAGCTGAGTGGGAGGAGGCGAGAAAGCTGGCTGGTGGTAGGGTCTCCTGGAGGGATCTAGTGATGTCCACATGCTCCACATAGGAGCGAACGTGGCGAAAGAAGAAGAAAAAAATTCAAATAAAAATGCTGGTAATTTTGTATTTTACATTTTAATGCATTGTATATGGTGAAATTCACAAAATTAATATATTACATTACTTCGGATTACTAATAAAATATTTATTAACACAATTATAAAAAAATTATATGACACTGATAAATTTGTACAAAAAATCACTGAATTGTGAACATAAAAATATATTACATTTGTACATAAATAAAATTACAAAATGGACGAATCTTTCTCACCAACTATGTATTTTCTACACTCAATATTATTGGGGGCGCAACATCTTAATTTGCTTTAAAAATAACTAAAATATGATAAATAAGGGTAATTCATTCAAATAATACATTGCTCTATTAAACTTTCAACTTATATTTTAAACTAGGTATCTAAATAATATTTAACTAAATATCATAAATTGTACAAATTTACATGTTTATTTGCGTACCTAGATCTCAAGTAGGTATCTGAGTTTATTTTCATGGCACTCATAAATAATTTATTTACACATATAAAAAAATATTATACATATTAAAATATAAAAATTAGCATTTATCTTAAAAAGCGAGCAATGTGGTAAAAAACTACAACTTATTATATTGTACATGGCAATGAGCATTGTAATCTAATGTGCCCAGCTAATACATATTTTATATTATCAAATAATTAAGTAGGATTTTTGCATATTGTTTTACACTTAAAACATGTTGGAAAATTAGAATTATTATTTTTTTAAATCTTCCATCACATTTGTTTAATATGTATGTATATCTTAGAAAACATAGTATTAAAAAATATATCTTACGCAACAAACATATCAATTACGATCCTAATGATCTTGTGCAAAATCAAATATTAAAAATTAATCATATATATTACAATAAAAATTTATTTACAGATGTGTTTATGATTTATATAAATGGTACGTTTGAGCAAATATTGTGGATCCAAAAAATGGTAAAAAACGTTTCTGGTTTAATAAGTAAAATGTATCAGATTTATCAAAATAATATTAAACATTATTTTAAAACTAATCAAAATAATACAGCTTGCTTTAAAAAATGCATTAAATTGTAAATATTGCTGTCAATTCCATGTAATACTATTTTATACACAATATTGTGTAGAATTAATTTTACAAGGAACAAAATATTTAGATATTCATTAGTTGATTTTTTCAACCACGCGAACAGCTATCACTACAAATATTAAATTCGCAATTTAATATGTATAACTAAACTTTTATTTTTATTTTACGTTACAAGGATTGAATCGGCATAAGCTGCATCGCAAGATAATACATACTATTCATCTAAAAAGGAGACATTATTTAACAAGGAATAATCGTTTCTGAAATATCTTATATTGTGTATGAAGGTCGGTGTAGAAGTCACATTATAGGAGATAGGAGTATATTAATAACAATATTTTGTCTAATATTACTGTATTAAAAGTGAGTCTATAATCCGTCCTCCCTATTTCTCTACCATCATTGTGTTTACCAATGTTGTGATATGCTTTTTATTTAGTACACGGAAACCACAATTCAACTGTTTTCACACACTATATTTGGAAGTCTAGTGTTACATAGTAATTGTGTTGTAACTCAACCTCGCCACGACAAATAGATTCGCAACCGGGATGGTTGTATTGTTTGATAAAAATAAGCTCATTTTATCAGACATTTTATTTTATTGCCATAAACTGACATTAAAGCATTGTCTTCTGAGAAATACCGGAGAATTCAGCATCCGCAATAGTCAACTATTAGTTTATGCAATACTTTGGAAAAGGCATTGGGAGATAGTAAACAGATTGATTAGTTCATTTAATATTAAAGTGGCCGCTAAACCAATTTAGGCCGACATTAAATTTTCTCGTACTACTAATTTTGCTTTTACAACATTTGTGAATAACAATCAATAAACAGCTTTCATACGAAAATTATTAACATTAAGCAGGTATGTGATACAATTACACATTTCATACTCAAATTGACATAGCCATTGACGAAATGGTTTCCATACATATACCTACGTTGAATTTAAACATTTTTAATTTGAAAACATCAACAAACTTTAGTTATATGTTATATCTCATATACTAATGGTGAAAAATTACACGTACTATCTTTTCAACGAATTGACCAATGACTGTAAAAGTTACCCACTATAAATATTCTAAGTTGATTGATTCAATACAAAAATTCTTACATAATGTATGTACCTAGTAGGAAGAAACAATGTGAAAATTTTCGTGTTGTAAATAAATATTAAGGGAATAATTTCATTACTGTTTTAAAATTTTAGAAATTCTCTTATTGCTTCATAAAATTTATATAGGTACATTAAACTTTTTTCTTATTTTCTAAAGATTATTACTGAAGCTTTTCCACCAAGCCAAGAGGATTTTCTTAGTGACAGTGATATTCGAATCTATCGATTCCAGCAAAATATGTGATTGGGATAATTTAAGTACCTACATAATATGTATTTTTTTTTAATTATAATTTCATATTCAACACCCTCGAAATGTTTATTCAGCTACTTTTAATCATCTAACATAGATTAAATACTGATATAGAGGTGATTACAGTGATATGTTCATACATGATTGAACAATAAGCTACATACACATATTATTTTATTGATCTATACCAAGCTGTATGTTTACATCCAATTTAGTTAAGTATTTCAAATTTCAGTTTCTGTGCTCTTTTTTGTTTAAGTTAGTGTCAAATTGCTAAAAAACATACATTGAGAGCCACTGAATTTTAATATATTACTATATTTAAAAAAAAGTTACGAATATCCTCTGTCTAACATTTCAAAAAACCAAATTCATGAAACACTCACCATAACATTTAGGTGCAAGGTGTTATTATTTTTGAACTAATTTATGTGAAAAAATTATCCCTTTGTTGATACAAGGGAAGTTCTACTTCTGGTGATAAATCTTCTGAATCGTAACTAGATTCACGATCCGCTGGTTGTTTCCAAAGCCTTAACTGGAATCAAAATATGTTTTAATAAAATTAATAAATAGTTAAACATTAGTTAGAAGAGGGTCAGACTTAAATAACACTGAATTTACTTAATTCAATTTAGACTAAAAAAACTTATTTAATCAAATTATTAAAATTTAGTATTGAAAATAATTATTTTAACAAATATCCAAATTCAATTCATCAACTAAAATATCAAAACAAGAACTGTGCAAGGAATAAAAACAATAAACCATAACATAATATTGTTGATTTGGTCACAATAATGTAGTTTATAGTTGACTCATTTTAAATAACATTTTGAAATATGTAAGTATGTTATATAATTTACACTTGTTTCTTATAATATTACCCATATTATATTTCCAATAAGTGGCTTAATTTGTTGGTCTAACTGACTTAAAGTTTTTGTTCTGTTAGAAAATCATCGGTGAATCGAAACCAAAAAAGTAAGTGAACAATTGGAACATTTAAAAAAAAAAATAATGTTCATGGTGATATGTCCAGCTTATAATTTGTACTAAAAGGAAACATATTTTTTTTCATTCAATCAATCAAAATTATGTAATTAATTACAGTAATCTGCATTTTGTGACCAACTAGGGGTATATATAATGTGTGAAACCAAAACGTGAACACTAAAAACATCAAAAATGACAACATAAAAATAAAACTCACATTCAATTGTCAAGCTTATCACATGATTAAAACCAAGCATTAGTTATTGCTAATTGCATGTGGTGCGCAGAAGTGGTTTGGGTGTTTAGGGTTTTTGGTTCATCGAGTTGGGCGAGGGCATCGGCTGCAGTGAGTCAGCTCCCGTACCTAGGGGGGGAATAATCACAAACACAAAACACATAAAAGCAAAGTCCATGCAATGTATAGGAGCTTTCCAAATTTGACTGCGCTGGTGGTCGAAATGCAATATGGAGTGAGGTGAGGTTGTAACCAAATACTAGATATTCATCAATTAAAGTAGCATTGGTACTAACTGTGAATGTGTTGCAGTGTTAGCCATCTTTATGTGCAATTTACCGACTTAAAATTTCACATTACAAAAAATATAACAAAATTTTCCATTCTTTTAGAAAATACTAATTGCACAATTTTTTTACAATTTGACATCTCAACAGAGACGAGAAGTTTGGAAGGGAATATGGATATCTAGGCGTTTACAGGGCTTATGACCTGTCATTGGCTGGGATAAGTGGCCACTTGGTGTATTACAACATTCCCCATTTCACCTAGTAGTTGATATCCATATCTGCCAATACGCTTCACATGTGAACACTCTCTGTTATCCATTGAGAAAATTGCTAAGCATTTTAGCAGAAACCTTTATAATCAGTTTTTGTCTTCAAGTATTTGGACACACTTAAAATGTTGTTTAGCACAATATTTTTTTATTGTTTAACATTTCCAAGTTCAAAAACGACAAATGTAAGACTCTAATTCATATTTTTATTCTAAATAATTTTTTCTCTTAAACTGAAATAAGTTGTTAAATAACAGCACAGTCAATTTTGATGAGCTTCAATCATTTAATTAAAGGGTCCCAATTTGCAAAGTGTACCTAATTGATTTTTGTCAATCTAGCGTTAAAAAGTAAATAATGGTATGGGATGGTATAATGAATTATAGTTTGTTTATTTGCAGATTTTTAAAGAAGGCGTACTATAAAACAAAAGTGATTATACCAAAGTATTTATGAACATGTTACAAAATTGCAAAATTCTCTTTTGAACAAAAATCTAAATTAAAAGCAGCAACATTAATTTTCATGAAAAATTCTATTTATTTTGGCTTGTAAGCTGATTGATGTGGGTACTTGGCTGAACAAAAGAGTTTAAAAAATAAAGGCAAGCTTATTATGATTGACAATGAATCATAATACTATTCGTTAAATTTGCTAATCTCATAAACAGTAGCAAGATTTGTTCATTTAAATGGCACCAGGCTGTTAAATTCACTTTTAAATGTTTCTGAATATACATACGAGTATATCAACAAAAATCTGTGACAATACACAACTCTAGAGAAATATATGTTTAAAGTTTGATACTTTATAATAGTTGCAAGAGTTGTGTTGTATTGAGTGAGTGTACTAATTATATAGGGTACTAATAATTATATTAGAGTGTGACAGGCACAGGAATTTGTTAAAATCTATTCGGGATGTGACAGTACTGTTTAACATTAATTTATATTTATGTTTATATTCAGTTCAGGTATTTGTGTACGGGTTAAAACAATTTATAATACTTATCAATCCAAATGCATTGGTCAAATACAGCTTCAGAAAATTATTTGTCAAAGGAGATCATGAAAAAGATTATTACTTTAACAAATGAAACAGTTTACTTTTAAGACATGATGATTTAAGAAAACAATCAAAATACATAGTCAAATTGATGATAAAAATTAAGAAAACAAATACTGCATTATGAAGAAATTTATGATAGAAAATACATTAAAATTATTAGAATATTTTATAGCTTTTACAATGACAATGAAGAATCAAACAAGAATTAAAATTGATTAAATTACTCCAAAATCTACTAAACTTGATTAATTAACTAGATAATCCATTTGAAATACTGAATCAAAAAGTATCATGCATTAGGGGTACTTGATAATTCTTACCAGCAACGATTTTGCTCATTTCCATAACCTGTTTGGCTAAAATCTGATTTAGCTGAAGTAAATGTTCACGTTGGCGTTTATCATTGTCATCAGGACTCTGAGAAATAAAATAAACACTTTTTGTTACTACAATATTCTAGGATTTCTATTGATATTATATTCAGTAGGTATTGGCAAAAAGAGTTACAGACTCAAATTTCTCAAGATTCTCTTTTGATGAAATGTAATCATTGCAAAGTTGACTTCTCTCTTGCACTAATACATCAAGTGCAAGTGTATTATTGTTACAAATATTATATTGTACAAAGGTTTTTAGTAACATACCTTGCTTGGATCGCCAGATGGTGTTGTGCTCGAGAGCATTTTCTTGATAGACTCAACTTTCTCCATGCGTTTCTTCTGTTCTTCTGGTGATAATTCTGGAGCCTAAAATTTGTTTAAATAAATTGAGTGAAAAGCACATATTTGTGAATCATGATCATTATTTGTTACATGAAGGCATGAAGTAAAATTTTATTGCATCATATAAATATTTGCTTAATCTATTCTGAATAATTATTATTCTTCTTTCTCAACCATCTTCATTTCAGTGTTGCACACAGGCTTCCTATTTTTAATCTTCATTCATCCCTATCCCTGTTCATGCGCCACCACTGTACTACTGCGACCTTCTTTATGTCGTCAGACCACCTTGTTTTAGGTTTTTGGACATTTCTTTGCCCGTTAATAATTAATGTAATCTCTTCTTCTTCTTTCACTACGTTTGCTCCTACGTGGTAAAAGAAGTCCTACAAAAGGTCCTACATGTGGACATTACTAACTCCTTCCAGGGGACCCTATCGCCGGCCACTACTCTTTGCCTCCTCCCACGTTAGGCCTGCATCTATCATTTCCGACGAGTACATCCGTAAGATGGTCATCGACGGTCTACCAGGACGGCAGGATCTTGCAGGCATAAAGAATAGGTAGCCCGGGTTCAGGCTCTCCCGAGGCATCCGGAGTACATGCCCAAGCCACCGCCGCAACTTCACGACACAAGTTATTGGAGGTTGCTGCGCCCGTTACCGAATTTCAGCGTTTGCTATGAAGTCAAACCGCCTAATGCGTAGTATTCTTTTGAAAACAAGTGTCTGAGAAGGATACTAGGCATTTTCTGACTTCATAACCAACGTTGAAGTTCGGGAACGGATGCAACCTCTATTAACTGGAGTCGTAAAGTCGCAATAGTGGATCTGGCATGGGCATGTACTCCGGACACTTCGGGAGAGCCTCAGCCCGAGGTGACTCTTTTTTACGCCTGCAGAATCCCGCCGCCCTGGTAGACCGTCGATGACCATCTTCCAGATGTACTCGGCAATAATATTTATATCTAAATAATTAGAATAGTATTTTTTATTATTCACCTGCTCTGGAATGTATCTCTCCGGTATAAGTATCTTGTTGGGAGCCGCCAAGAGTCGGTCGATGGTGTGTTCGCTGTAGTGATCGGTGTGTGGGGCGGGCAGGGTGGAGCGAACCACGTCAGGGGGGGGCAGCCAGAGGGGGGGGACCGTGAGCCGACCCGCGTAATACGCGCTCCATGTCTACGTCATCGCGAGCGCGATACCACTTCTGAAAAATAAACACGATAATTTTTTAATAAAGATTTTTGATAGTGAGTTATAGAGGCAACAGCTTAATAATTTTAGATAAAAACCAACTGAAAAAACAAAAAGTTTGCATTTAGTAGGCGTGCGGAGTTGATGATTTAAATAAATGGCATGCAGGAACTTGCTTATGCTGGCTGATAAGGAGATGTTATCTCACATAAACATATTCTGGATAAGAGAAGCAACAAAAAAGGAGTTTTGATAATAGGTATTTCATTATACTCGTATAATGTCGTTACTATAGTTTGTTGATTTTGATGTATTATGATAATTTGGTGTGGGTACTACCATATTTATATATATGTATAAAAACACGTGTTAATATTATGCGTGCTCCATTCATTTGTGAAAATAATGTACATTTTTGCTCTGAAGGATCTCCGTTAACAATAATAGTAAGCAGCTAGAAGTGATCAGTATCTTTCTTTCATTGAAGAAGTTAACTACGAAATTGTTTAGGGTTGTAATTTACAAAAATAATAAACTTACCTCTTGATAGAAAAAGTCATCTCCGTTAGTTTGATCCAATGCTTTAGCACTCAAGTGATGTGGTGCAGTGTAATGTCTTCGTTTTTCCTTTGGGATCTGCCGTCGGTGTTGAGACCCATTACTCTTCACTACCCCATTCTTTTCTCCCGCCATTTCGATAATAATCTGCCTGGCGGCTTCACTCGTAAAAACCGGAGAGAGCTCTGCATTCCCCTTATTAAGGCTATTAATACTAGCTGTCTTGGACAGTCCGGGACTTATTGGTCCGTTGGTGTAAACAGACCTTGTGATTTCAGATAGAGTGCTGTCGTAAGGGGCGGAGTGAGACACGGTGTGTTTTGGCAAGTTATTGGAGTAACTACTCGACACTGGCAGAGGCAAAATCTGGGCGCTTTTTTGATAACTGCTGTATTTGCCATGTGACATTTGCATGTCATGGTTGGATGTATAATCGTTGTTGTTTACAAGTGACGGACTTGAGACAAACTTGTTGTTGATGCTTGCACTTGAAGTGGACATGTTGTCGAATGGATTATTGACGTTTGTCAGTGATAAAGTGTTCGGAGGGTTGGCGTGTGATCTGTGTTGATACGATGAAGTGTTGTCTTTTTGGAACGAGTACTGTCTTGAGTTGGACTGATTGTCCTGTTGATATGAGGTATTTGAGTTGTAGGAGTACTGTGGTGGTGCGGGTTGAAATCCGCGGGGGAGAGATGTGGACCGGCTGCCGTACTGTGCCATGTTGTCTTCCTCTAACAGCTGATCAAGAGTTCCTACAGTCTGGTGGGTGGTCCACTCCGAGTTTCCCGGCTGAAGTGAAGAGCGTTCCCTGTCTCTCTGTCGCCGTTCACTCTCGCGCTTCACGATGCGGACGGTTTTTATCTCTTGCTTTTCAACATTTGATAAGTTGGCTGTAAAAAAATTATAATCTTAAATGAAAACCAATAATTGGCATGATAACTTTTATTACAGATAGGCAGACCAATACGAAAATGTTTTGTGATATATAGATGAACTATTTTCTAAAGTGAACTGTGAAGTGTTACTAAGGGACATGGACTGGTGATTTAAGAAGGTTTGCTGGGAGAAAACTGATTTAAATGTAAATAATGCAGCAAAAAAAAATGGCCCATATTCTGCATTATGTGTTACATGTGACCATTGATTTTTTATTATGAATAAATTATCAAAATGTCCAATCTTTTGACTGAGGATGAGACTGAGGAAATACAAGATTCTCAAATCGGATGCCAAATACAAATACACCTCAATTAATAACTTGATTTACTCACCGAAAGCGCTATTAAGAGCTAAATCATCGCTCTGATCTGGCGAAGGTGGCCTCTGGTCCGAGTGGGTGTCGATGTAAAGAGGAGCCATGGTCAGGCCAGTGGGGCTACAGGAGCCGTGCTCCAAGGTCTCATTATCCAAGTCTGTCTCCACCCACGGAGGGTTGAAACGCTTCTTCGCTTGGGAGTCTGCAAACGCTAGAAATAAACTTTAATTTAGTTCGAATTCAACATTTTAATTATATCCAAATCTGGAATTTTCTACCCATGAAAACATTTTTAACAAGAGATTTTACTAGTCTTTATCCATTTTAAAATTAGATTGTAAATTATGATTAAATAAAACAATGTTATGTGTTAGTATTTGGTTTATTCTATAGGAATAGAATGTAGCTACACTACCTGGTTTCGGGAGTAAAGTTTTCCCATCGACTGGTGAAAAGAAACTCCTGTGAAAGATGTGTCTTTTAACAAGTCGATGGAAAAACTTTACTCTTGAAACCAAGTAGTGCAGGTACATTCAATTCCTATAGAATAAACCAAATAGTAACACATAATATTGTTTTATTTTATCATAATTCATTAAGTGTTACGAAGTGTATGCCGCCGAATCAATCAACAAAATAGACTGTAAATTATTATTTTCAAATATAATGTGATTGAGAGTCCAGCATTATTAATTTACTCTGACATGACTTGGTGTCTGAATTTTTTTATTATTATTTTTAGGATTTTTTAAAACTAATATGAAAAATAGGCATAAAATTTGAGTAGAGTAGAGGTTGAATCTAGATATCAAAATCTTTGATCCTGAGTTGCAACATTACTTTAACCCCCTGTCTTTTTTCTTAATGTACGAACATGTGCCCCAGTGGTGAAGAGAGCTGGGCCCCATAGGTATTGTGTGTGGATTCGCTCCCTTCACCACCACGACGACGATTTACAAAGTGTACTTACTCGATGGATCACTAGAGTAGTCAATGGAGGCTGCATGTATATTGCTGTTGGAAGATACGAGGCCTAAACTCTGGGACTTGTCTGTCAACTGTCGCACGGCAACACTCAACTCCTGGCGCTGTTTCTGCAAGTCTCCGACCAATACAGATCTATTGTGATGGTTCCCAGGAAAATTAGTTCTCACACCCTTGGACTAGGTCTTTTATACCCTAGCTTCTGATGAGAATGAGTTTTAGTACTCGCTATATTTTTTCCTCCAGCCCTAGGTCCTTAAAAAACTGGGCTAATTAAACGAGCTCTTTTAGATCATCTGGCTTGATCAAAAGTCCTTTATGATGTTGAACATCATGTTGCAGTTTATAAATAGTTATATAAGTTTCTAGAATTTAGTAATTATGATTTACCATCTTCCAAAAGTGCGGTAGCGTCAGCAGCAGTTCGAGCGTCAGTTCCACCGTCATTGTTAGGAATGGTGTCTTTGTTGTTCTGGTTCATATGCTGCCTTGAAGCTTCTGCCTCAGGACGGCTAATTCTTGCTCAAGGCGGGCGTTTCCAGCTACCGTTTGCTCTAATTTCTAGATGGATAGAAAAAATGGCAAAGGTTTAATAATAAAAAAAATAAATAAATAAAATATTTAAAAATATATTTTTCGAAATGTTTACCAATTTATATAAAATTCTGCTACGTGTAAAGACATTTGACTACTCAATCATCATTAATAGCTGCTACAAGGCATGTAATAAAATTTATGACTGAACCTAAGAAAACATTCACTCGAGTGAAGGCAGAAAAAAATATGCAAATTCAAAAATCCAATACTTTTATAATTAATTTACTTTGTAACTTAGATGTTCAATTTAAGACGAGTTTATAATTAATTTACATTGTAACTTAGATGTTTAATTTAAGACAGTGCACTCTATGTGAAGAAGTATAATTACAATGAATAAAGGTTTCCTGATCCTGCCTTACCATTCCAAAAATAATATTCCGGTTGGTTAAGAGATCTTTAATTATTATCTATCCCACTTCGTTTCTGACTGACCTTTGAGTTGATGGCAAGCATGGCGTGCACCCTGGACAGGTCCTGCTGTAGGTGAGCGCCCCCTAGCGCCCTCTGGAGCGCCTCTCTCTCCCTGCGCAGCCCCCGTAGGGTCTGCGCCTCCCCGGCTACGCTCCGCTCCATGGCCCGCAGCTGCTCTACACGCTGCTCCACCTGCTCGCGGGAAAGGCTCTCCGAGGACTGAGCCCATCTGAAGCGAGAAAAGGCTTTTATTTTACAGCTTATACGCCATTTTCAAAACTGAATGCCCTAACAAAACGAAGCATATAATATGTTTATATAAATGAATAAATAAATAGGTTGGTAGTAAAACATAGAAGAATATTAAGTATGCGGTGGTTTGACTTTGTAAGAAACACAGAAGTGAGGCAACGCACACAACAACCCTTGGTATCTACTGTTATCTGGCGAAGGCGTTTCGACTGGCTAGGCCATATACTACATATGCCTCCCGAGAGCCTTAACCATGCTTGCCTATTTTACAAGGCATCAGGTTCTCGACGTCCTGGTCGTCCACAGTTGACAATTCGCTGGCAGTTTGCGTCAGAGCTGCGGGACGTGGACTTGACGGCACACTTGCATTATAACTTCTTTTTAGCCGTTCTTTCATCACTCATTCGCTTCACATGACCAAACCTTCTTAATTTTTTCAATAATGCTTATCTCAGCCTTGCACTCTGGTCTAATTTCCACATTTGTACACTTATCATACATCAATAAAAATTGTGTGTAGTGAACATAAATCAAACCTTCTTTGCTCCTGTGCCTGCTCCAAAAGCTGCCTTTCTCTGAGCAGCTGGTTCTGCTCCAGCCTGTCAATAGTGGTAGGTCCCCTGTTATAGAGGGCCCCGAGTTTCACCATGTTGTCCACAAGATGGACGAGTGGTTTGCTCTTGGTGTAGTGTCTTTCAAGGTCAGACAAGTGCCTCCTCAGATGGTCTAGCCGCTGCAAGTTCTCGTGGCGATGTTCTGATGTCTCGTCTGTACTGAGACGACTCTGTAGAAAAGAAAACATAGATAGAATTAAGGTAAATGATATCACAGAAAAATGTGCCCAAGAAAAAGATAAAAATTTGATTTAATTATTTATTTTCTATTTGATTGTTAAATTATCAAATACTAAGGTACAGTACATATTATACAGACTCATTTTGTTTTTTACATTTTTTAAATTGGCTTAAAAGAGAATTGATTATTCACTGGGTACAGATTTCATTGGAAGTCGAAAAATGCTATAAACCAATAATTTTTGTAGAGTATCCATCAATTATTGTTGTTTTTTCCTCTTCTAAAAGTAGGTTTTTGTTTACACAATAATTATATTGCAATTAAATTAAATTCCCCTAAGCTCTAAACTAATAAATAAATACATAATAATTCAAACAAACAATAATAATTTTAAATGCCAGTCGAAGATAAAATGTGAATATTCAATCAAAAATAACGTTCTTTTGATACAATATTAAAAACAACAGCCTTCGTAGTGTAATGGCTAAGATACTGGACTCACGATACGAAGGTTTCAGATTTGATTCCTAGTGAGAACACAGAAATCAAAAATAATCTTTCTTTCACACTTTTTAGATATCGACCAGATGCGTGTTTGTATTGTCTTATTTTGTTTTTTTTTAACTTTTTATCTCCTTTTACAAACAAAATATCAAAAAAATAACACGATGCAAACACGCATCCGGTTGATATTTAAAATGTGTGAAAAAATCATTGCTCTAATGTTAAATTACAGTGATAAAATCAAGTAATACACATTTGAATGGGAAGCAATCGCGAGTCACGTGGTGTGGTATGCTCTTAAATGTGGGTGTTTGTAATGTTGTTTTCCTCTATTAGAAATTGGGATTTCTGGCCCGTTGAGGTGATTAAAATAATATAAATAAATAAAAATAAACAAAACCAAATAAAATAAAGACCTGAACGCTATGTATTTGTGTACAGCACTGTTCGATGGCGCTAGCCGTTGCCGAGTGGCGTCTTCGGAGCTGGATGAGCAGAAGCACCAGCTCCTCGTGGGTCCGGCCCAGGAGTTCTCCGGCCGACAGGTCGGGGACACTGCCCCCAAGGGAGCCCAGGCCCGTGGGGCTCTCCGGAGGGGGGGAGGATGGGGGAGGGGGAGGCTAAGTGAGAGGGATAACCAAAAATAAATGATAAACCAAACAAAAATAAAGCAAACAATTAAAACCATAATTTAAATGGAATACATGGTATTGACATGAAAAAGCATGTATAAATGTAACAAAATGATAATTTAAGCTTTAACAGCATACTCTACCACGTAACTCGCGGCCGCTTTCCCATACAAACGTATCCCTCAATTTTCTCCCTAAAATTTAACATTAGGGCAACTATTTTTTCACACATTTTAAATATCGACCAGATGCATGTTTGCACCGTCTAATTTATTTTTTTAAATATTTATCTCCTAAACAAATAAAATATTCAAAAAATAAGGCGATACAAACACGCATCTGGTTGATATCTAAAAAGTGTGAAAAAATCATTACTCTAGTGTTAAATTCATGGAAGAAAATCGATGAATAGCGGCCGCGTGTTACGTGATAGAATATGCCCTTAAAACCATATTTTAAACGGAATACATGATATTGACATGAAAAAGCATATAAAAATGTATAAAGAAAATGATAAATGTTTATTCCTAAGCGATTTTTATCACCCCATCAGTGTTACTTTATTGTATCAAACCCTACTGCTACTAAGGTTTCGAATATACAGTACAAAATGCCAATGATTGTTACTAAGGTTTCGAATATACAATACAAGATACCAATGAATGTGGTGACGAATTTTGTGATGCAAGTAATTCAGCGCGCTTGAGATGTTTAGTGCGAAAATATTGCTGTATAAATTATCCCAGAATAAATAATAATATAACTTAACAAAGCATATTGCTAGTAGCTCCCTTGGTCCAGATCATGGCTTTGCCAAGTTTACATCTAAAACCCTTTACCGATCCAGTGCCCTATGCACCATTGGGTGCGGATAAGGGAAAGTAGTAGTTGTAGTAGAACATAACAATGCATAGAAATGGGAAAAAATGTACCAGTATTTTGAGACCCCAACACTTAATTTATGCATGGACAATATCAATGAATTTCCCTTACTCTTTCATCCAAATCTGATGCTCGCCTCACACGGGGGCTGACAGCTCTGATGGGCTGATTGTTACCTTGGCGAGATGGTGATCTTGATTTAGACCAGCTTTCTTCAGTATTCAGTGGCGGAGAAATCTAAAAAGAAAGAATTACGTTAATTGTTGGATTTACTCCATACCACTTCTGCTGCAATCGATTCAGTTTAAAAATGCACCAAAAAATTCAGTTTTATTATTTGACTGATAATATTTTTTATATATCGAAAAATGTAACGTCCATTGGGCAATCTTCAGAACAGAAATTACAGCAAAAACACATTAAACCATGCATTTTTAGAGCAGGTTATTTTGTATTTTTTAAACATACTTGATATTTTGTTTGTAAGGTACAAAATATTACATGAACTTGTAGAAAAAAGTGTGGTTTATGTTCAGTAAGTACCTACTCACTTAAAAATGAAACAAACAACAAACTAGTGAATAATTTGGAGAACACAGTGTAATAAAATACCATACGAACGAAATAAAGCTGATTGAAAAAAACAGAAAGTTTAAAACTATTTTAACAATATTATTTTATTGTTGACAGAAGGTTACGCAATGCGTTATAAATGTCGTTTTTTTTAAATACTCACAGTTTGACTGGCCACAAGGAGTCAGAATCGTTTCCTGACCATCCCCCCTGGTCTCCGGAAGGTCGAACCCTCGGACTGACAGCTCTGACTGGAATTTGTGCAGCGCGGCTTGATGAACTTCCTCCGACTAGAGGCTGTCGCTTGCCAATCGAGGTCTCAATACCCGATATGGAAGCTGACATAGATGCTGTTCATGAAAAATACATATTTAGTTTGGTATCTATTCATTTTCTCTTTCAAAGAATCAATATAGTTTTGTATGAGCACTCATACTTTTTCATGGTGTGGTGTGGTGTGAAGAGTATGGATACGATTTTGAATGCAGTCTGTTTCACTGATGTATAAAATTTATTTAAATTTGACAAAAGCGGCCATGATTGTTACGATTGTAAAAGGGCCCAGTGTCCATAGTACAAAAACAAAAATTTACAGATATAATGTCATTTTATAAAAAACATTTTGATGCATTTAGATTTTACAGTAAAAACGTATCGTTATTCAAACTATGTCCATCTCTGTTCAAATAAAATTTGAGTCATTTCTGTACTTTTGAAGAAAATTGTGTAGAGAACGTAGGAAAAATAGAAACAAATAGTATAATTGTAAAAATGTGAACAAAATGCAAAAGAAAGGGGATTAAATTGTTCAGGATTGGTTTATGTGCGTTATACCTGTGTTGGTGGGGGTGGTGCTTGACACTTCCCCTTCCCCTCCGCACCCTTCCCCACTTGACAACAAGTCCCACTGTCTCAGTTTCTCCCTGTCTATTTCAAACTTCTTTCTATCACTGTTACTTTTCATTTCTTCTTCGTTTTTTCACCACCTTCTAACTCCTCTTTTTCTTGGGTGAAATTCTGTAAATTAGTTGAAAGCTGTTCGTAAACACCGTCGTCATTACCGAGTGTCGTTTCTACTTTACTAGATTCAGATGCTAACTGAACATAAACGTCATTTTCGTTGGCTTGATCTATCGCGACTAGCTTCATAATAGGTTTCCTTACATTCTTTTTGTACGGGCGTCTTTTGGAAGACAAAGGTCTTTGACTTTTAACATTGTCATTAACGTATGTGACTCCTCTATTTATTTTACTCAAGCGTGACCTGGAGTCAGATTCTGTGTTTCCATCTGAACTTTTGAGCATAGTTTTAAGATCAACACTTCGCCTACCTGAAGGACCAGTTGGACTAGCTATGCAATCTAAATGGTCCAGTGATCGAGCGTGACGTTGTGAAACCCTTCTAAGATTTTCTGTCCATAAAGAATCTTCATCCCACATCATTTCTCCGTCACAAATATTTCCATCAGTATTTTGCTGTTCTTCAGAATTAACTCTTAAATTTTCTGGATTAGACGACCTTGTTCCAACTTCAACATACAAGTTACTATTCATTGGTTTCCTATGTGATTGTATCTCATGTTCAAGAAATCTGTTTGAGACTGTTGTTTGATTTTGAACATGTAGAGCATCAGTCAAAGCAGATTGACTTCTAGAACGGTTCAACTCAGATAGTCTTGCTTCGTTGTTGTTTACAGAATGTACCGCATTGTGAAGAAGCCTTTCTAATGTAATATTTCCATCGTTCAAGTCAAGGTTTTCTAAATGTTGGCCAAACAAAGTCATGTTGGCATCTGAAGAGCTGCTTTTATCATGAGAAGATAAATAAATGTTTTTCGAGCTCAAATTGCGGTGCACACTACTTGGCATTGAATCTCTGACTTTCTTCTTTTTTAAAGTATCTGATTCGTATATATTTTTGTCGTCTATATCTGTAAACTTATCGGCTGCGCTTAAAAATTCAACTGAAACACACCGTGCTGCAGCAGCAATCTGTATGGGGCCTTCTCCAGGTTCAATGAATTGATTATAATTAGGAACAGAATGTATTGGATTATGAATGTGGCTTATATCACACTTCTTTCCCAAAGGACTATTTTTTATTCTTTGATTGTTCAGTTTACTATTGAGAATAAAATTATTTTTATTGAAGCTCGGTGGGTATTGAGATCCTGTTGCGCTAAGGTTTAGGTTATCTTGCGAAGATATATCTGAATAGTAGTAGGGAGCGGATTGTTCAAAAGAACTATCTCTGCTGTGTGATGAATTGGATTGAACCATTTTTAGTTGGGTATCGTGAAAATTAGCTTCATGTGGTTTTGGTTTACACATTTCTGAAATATTGACTTTATTTGTAGATTGTTCATGGTGTAGGGATTGGTTTAAATTTTTTAGAATAGAAGCCTCAGTTTCAAAGTTTGGGGTATTTTTAGAGTAGTATGACATTGTTGGTTGCTCGAAACTTGCATGTCTTGTGTGATTTGTCGGAAGCTGACTATGGGATGTGTTTATGTTACTGTCTGTAGGTAAAGAGCTTCTGCTGGCACTTCGCACTGAAAGGCCTGATGTTCTAACATTGGAGGAAGTGCCACTTATTCCAGATGTATTTGACATCCGACTTAAAGGTCTTACAGTTTGGAAAGTGTTGACTGTATCCGGATCACTGATTGTATTAGACATGTTCGAATTTCTGCTCCGAGATCTTTCTACGGTACTTTCCATCAACTGAATATTTTCATACTGCACTTCTTCTCTGATTGCCGCAACTCTGTCATTTAGGTAACCCACAGTAGCCATATCTAATGGTCTAGAATCGTGAAAATAAGTTCCAGAAGCCTTCATCCCCGGGTACATATTGTTGGAATACAGGTATACATTACTTGCCTGTAATTCGTCTAAATACTGATCTAAATTGACATCGTCCATATTGTCATGAAAGTTGCTATCCAATGATTCTATTTCAATGCAAGATTCTTCAGAAAGGGGTCTTCTTTTGAGCATTCTTTCTATTTCATTGTCAGTTGGTAAATGTGCGTGACGTAACTCTACAAATTCTTCTTCATCGTTCATACTGATTTTATCAGATAATTTTCTTTCCATATTTGTAGTGCTTCCAGAAATTGAAGCATCAAACTTGCTGCTAATATCCGACTCCAGTGACATTCTCGAAGATCCTCTATCGGCATTATAGCTCAATAATGAATCCGTATCTGTATTACTGCTTGTTCTGTAGCTTGGTGGAATGATATTGGAATCCAAAGAAGACCTTTTACTTGTATCAAGGCTTGCAGTCTCCTTAAGTTTACGATCACCATCTGGCATACTAGCTCTATTACGTTTGATTCTTTCCCCTTTAAAAATTGTATCATACATTGATGGAGTATTTCCATAAACCATAAGGGTACTCTTTCTATTTCCAGTATTGACCATTCTGTTCCCATCGAGAGAATCTATTTTACTATCTGACTTGGCAGTTTGTAAGGGGTTTGGCAATGGCATTTCTAATTCTTCCATCGGAGGAGGTGATGTTGGTATGGGTGGGGGAGAAACTAATTCACTGTCAGAACTATCTTGTATATCCGTTAGTATTCCACTTGATCCTAGGTAATAGGAAGCAGGTCTAAAGTTGTCCGAGATACTGAATCGGGAAAATGCAGTATCTAAAGGAAAATCCTTAGATTCTTCATCGCCTATATCGGAACTATCAGACTTAAGTGAACTGCTTTTTCCTTGAGAATTCATCAAAATATCTGGTAAAGGAGATTTTACATCTAGTCTAGAAGTAGTTTTTGAAGATATAACACTTTCAGAATTTTGTTTCCTCAGTATTGATTTTGGTGGTGGTGTAATAATTTCTTTATCTACATTGTTAGTGCTGGAACTCTTATCAGCAAGAACATTTTTATCAGAAAGATTATTTAGTTCCATATAAACTGGCTCTATTTTTCCACTGTTAACGCAAACAACTTCATAGGCTTGGATCTCTTCTTTTAGAAAGGCGCTTTCTACTCCTTTTCCTTGACTCATCTCAACATACGGATTATCTTCGTGGTTTTCAACACTACCAAATACACTCATTTTGAATATTTCATGATGTGTGGAAGGATTTGGAAATAATACCATTTTTCTAGGGCTCATTGGTAAATAGTGATTTTCACATGTCTCCTGATTAGGAGGTGTTTCAAGTTTTGGTGTTGATGCTCTACTTCTTACTTTTATTTCACTAGCATTACTACTTTTGGCTGTAGGATCTGAATTGCTTTGGTTCATTTCACAGATTTCGTAATCTGGAAACCTCTGACTAAGCGAGGGATTTTCATGTTCTTTCACGGGTTCAGTGTTTCTGTCTTTAGGAAAAAAATTAATTACAGATTTCCTTCCACTTGATTGATCATCTTTGGTATATTCATTATCATCAGATTGTGCTAAGATTTCGTCCAAATCGTTGTCTGTGTATTCCAGTTGCATTTCAGATTCAGCTTCACTATCAACAGAAGATGTGGGTATATCGATAACAGTACTCAGTGATGTATTGGGTGCCTTCGACTTGTCCGGGACGTGAGATTCTGAGCTTGGAGAAGACATAGCGGGCTGAGAAGCGGGCTGAAGCTCCAGGGGTGGGGGTGGGGGGAGTGGGGAGGATGGAGAAGGAGTGAGAGACCTTCCTGCCTGCCCTTGCCCGAGAATTGCCGCCGCGTCGCCTTCCGCGCCAACAACATCCCCCCAATCTCTCTAAACCGAATGACAGTCACAACCATACATTAGACACTTTTCATTCGCCATTTAGACTAAATTAAGATTACGTTCTACTTGTTTGTTAATGGAAATATACTAGAAATATTCTCTTCATTCACTAGATGCATACAATAAATCAAGAGCTAAAGTGAGAACCATAACCCATTTGTTAGTAGGAAGTATTTACCCTTCTATTATACTTGAATACTCGGAATATCTTGATAGATAGTATAAAAATACATAGTAATACCCATTCACCAATACAGTATCGACGTGAAGGAGGAGGAACGCCCTCCAGCCGAGGTTAGTAAAGTTTGTCCCAAGCAGGCAGGAAGGTAACTGTTGCAAGTTGCAAGCTAATCAGAGTCACATTGTGCTAACTAAGTTACGGACAACGCAACGTCTATCTTCACCAACTACTGGATACTGTGTATCTCTGTGTATTGTCAAGTGCCGAGCGCCAAGTAACTGCGGATTAGTGTTGCATAGAGGAAAATAGAACATACATTATTATCAGGGATGAAATTAATACAAATTATAATACATATTCTAAATGTAAGGGATAAATTATATAAATTAATAAATAAAAAGATTTAAAAATACTTTGTTATTGTTAAATACTGTTTCATATTATTTCATTATTATATTGAGTATTCCGATTATAACTTATATTTATCGATTAATCAAATTGTTACAATTGGATTACTCAGCGATGAACAAATGCTCAATATTACACAATCCTTAAACAACATTTTAATAATAATAATTACTTTTTAAAATATTTTAATTTACCAAACCATACTTTAACAATTTTAAAACTTTAAAAAAAAAGGAAAATTGAATACAAAAAATCAGCAACATTGTAAATTTAAAAAATTATAATTTTTCATTTTTGGAGGGTCTGTCTCTGTGAGGGTCCCGGTGGAAGACTTCTAGCAAGAGACAGAGTAGCGGGGGTCGGCTTGCGAGTTAATGGAGACTGAAGCATCCTTTGCTTCCATTCAAGCAGGCGCTTCATGGATTCCTCTCGCTGTAACAAATGGATTAATTTTACAATAATGAATACACAATACTGTGCGCATAGTTATAATATGAATATATCTCATGTTAATATTTGCATGGTTGCACGTTGTGAGAAATATGATGAAAGTTTTTTCTTAATTCACTTGCATAAATATATTTAATTTAAGCAGGTTAAGCAATACAAAGTAAAATTAACACAAAATAAGAGATAGAATGAAGATAATACAGAAAGTAAACTAAAATACCTCTTCATGGAAGAAAGAAAATGGTTATCATTTTATTATTTCTTTCAAATCATTGCAATGTTACTTTCCACAAAATAGTATCGCAAAAGATTAGACTATAATGTTCACTTAAAATTAGTTAGTAACCAAAATTTTCACTCACAACACCAACCTGTTGAACTTTCCTCTCTCCATCTCTAGACGACAGTTGCTCCGAGCCCGTGGAAGGTAATCTGGCGCTAGCAGAGCGCATGAACTGATCACCATTTCCCATGGACATCTGTGTCGCATCACGGTTAAACCCACTTACAGTAGATCCTTCACTCATCGCACTATTACTCCGGTTATAAACATCATCCTGAGTCATGATTTGAGATAGACTTTTGTTTCTCAGAGTCCAGTTGGAGTTAGGACCTGTAATTTCGCTGTGTCTGTACTTATCAGATCCACTGACATTCCTATTCTGATCTCTCATACCATAAATTGATTCTCTCATCTCCGCGTCGTAGCTGCTGTCATCGCCACGAAACGAAGGCATTGACATCTTGCGTTCTTTCACATACTCCGGGGATTTCGGATCAGACTGTCTCGGATTAAAGACGGTGCTGCCAAAATTTTTGTTTCTCAAATAATGAGCGGATTGGCGCATCTTTTCTGCATAACTAGCTTCGGAATAGTAGTAATTGTCTCCATTGTAATCGTGCGAATTAATGTCCAGACTTGATTTAGGCCTTGGTGGTTGCCTGGATGGGTTTGCGTGTCTAGTGGACACACTGGTATCGTAAGAGGCATTTTTGGCTTCGTACTCGAGGAAATCTGCACTGTGAGGTCTCGGAACACTATTGTGTGGAAGAACAGGGACGGTGTAATTGTGTGGAAGTTTCTTTTGACGCATTTGTACTGGGGGTGCTTGATAGATTTGATTCTAAAAAAAAAAAATACAAAGTTCGTACAACCAATGCTTTTAGAAATTAAGTATCCTAGAGGTTTTAAGAAATTATTGAATGTTTCTTCAACTTACTGTATCCAAATTTGTCTGAGCGTATCTTTGGTGGGGTAGTTGAACTGGAGTTGTGGATTTATCTTCATAGGCAACTGGACTCATAGGTCTTCGGTAAGATTGTTCTCGCGAGTGTTCCCTGTAATTCTGACTGTTAGAAGGGTTGTTGTATACATCTTCATAGTCCCCAGACCTTCCTTTGCTGTAATAACCGGGAACAATCATGGACCTTCCATATGTATCGGGTGTTCTCCTCTCGAAAGATTGTCTTTCAATAAACGATCCATTAGCATTAGTTCTATTCATGTTCTGGGGTTGCCCTTGCATAGCACTTTGTTCTTGGTAAAGTTCTCGCTCCATCATTCTCTTGTTGATTTCTTGCTGCTGTAACATCTTCTGATATCCTGATTCTACATAAATGTTCTGGTTGTCCATTTGATAGTTTTGCGCCTGCGCAACTTCTTGGGATACATTTTTGCTATCGAAGTAGGCCGGTGATTTGTTTTGAGACATTCTGTTCTCGCTACTTTGTGTTAATCTATTAGGCATATTATTTGGAAGAGTCATCGGAGACTTATTATTATCTAATCTATTTGTATGCGTATTCGTTAAAGGCAAAGATAAATTATGAGCATTATAAACGGCTTCAGGTGACTTGGTAAGATTTCTCTGTATTGCGTAGTTACTGGAAGCTGATTTGCTTTCGTAAATAGCTTCAGCATTCGTGTGAATAGGAGATTTGGTATTCATTCTATTCTTCACAAACTTCTGTTGAGAATTTTCTGTACTTCCGTACGTAGGTTCTCTTAGAATATCATAATTTGGATCATACCTGAAAAGAGAGAAACATTGAGTACAAAGATAGATCCAGAATTACTTGATAAGATACAATAAAAATATGGATTGATGAAATATACCTATCGGCCCGTTCAGGACTGGGTGATTGGTATCCTTCATTAGATCGTCTAGGTTTGGGAGGAGCATTTTCATACATGTGCTGTACAGTAGCACTTGTTTCAGGTACAATTTCATCCTGAAACCAAACAAAAACCGTTAATCATACACATGACATATAGTACACCATATTTGCCAAAACCGGCATTAACTGAGATTTAAATGAATTTGTTTAATTAAACGGAAAATTAAAGGAAGTGCTTAAGACTATCTATATTACCTGCTCTCCTGAATGTATGGAAGTTTTACTCCTTCGTTCTTTCATATGGGATGGTTGTCCAAGCTGGCGCTGCTTATCCATTAATCTGTAAACATAAACCATTGTAGTATTTTGTACCAAAATGGCATAATCGCAATGTTAAAAAAAAAGTATTATTACTTTGGGTCTTGCATAGTGGCAGCCATCGTAAGAACTCGAACCCACTGCTCCATAGAATGCTGGTCAGAGGCAGCTAATACATAAGTTCTCATATTTGCATGTTCACATTTGAAAGACCATTTGCGCAACCCTTTTTCATCTCCCGTACATAATGATACTTCATAAGATGGCAGCAATACGGATCCTAAAAGCTTGTCTTCTTCTTGACCTGAAATGAAAACAAAAGATATAGAAACAGAAGAAAACTGTAAATGTGAATTTTAGAAATCAGTATTATATTGAGCTTACCTTTGTAGTAAAAGATAGGAGAGAGACAGAGGATTGCTTGGCCTGATTCTGGTTGTTCTTTATCGACTGGTGGGTTGCGTAATCATCAGGTGTAATCATGTTATCTTGTTTTTTTGATAATCGGGCATTAACTTCATTAAGCTGCGCAGTGTTTGGAGATGTGCTATACTGCGCTAGATTCAAATTTTGCTGGGATTGTTGTCGACTATGAAGATGCTGGTGAAGTATTTGTCTTTGGGCAAATGTTTGCTGCTGTTGAATTTGTGCCTGGCTTTGATATTGCATCTGCTGTTGTAATTTCATTTGCTGTAGTTCATTATACTGCTGCCGGAGTAGTTGGGTGTGACTGTGACCTGAAGACACATAATTAGGTTGCTGCTGTATTCTGCTTGTGTACGGTTGATACATCCTAGACTGTTGATTCGCCGGTTGGTATAAACTCTGATGGTTTTGATATATCTGTTGATGATCTAGTTGGTGCTGATTTCTTCGTAAGTAAGCTTGATGTACAGAGGCATTGTATCCCGGTGGAACAGGAGCTGTTAATATAGGATCTTGTGACGGGCTTTGAAGAGAGTATGAAGAATTTCCCATAGGCATGGATCTCTGTTGCTGCTCCAACGCTCTTTGGCTGGCCATCTGTTGCTGTTCCCTTAAAGCATACTGTCTAGCGAGTTCTGTTGGTTGCCTGGTGCCGTAGAGGTCTTGGTGGTTTTCGAGCAGTGGTGATCTGGGGCCGATGGACTGCGGGTGTTGTGGCCTAGTCGGTGGTTGGTGGATGACTGAAGATGGATGTTGCTGCGGTTGCTGCATGACCTGGGTGTACTGAGGGGAGTCGCTGTAGTGGTTTTCCACATGGTTGGGCTGGGGATGCGGCTGGTGCGGGCGAGGAGGGTGCTGGTGGGGAGGGGGAGCCATCTTCTTCCCCTCCATGGAAGCTGATGACGTCAGGACAGGTGGGTCCAGCCTAAAACAATAGAAAGATAACATTAAAATTTTTTAAACAAAATAATAGACGTAAAGGTACAAAAAAAATGGAGCTGGGGTTTTTAAAGTGAATGAATTCCCGATGAAAAAATAATAAATGAATTTCGTAGGGAATTATGTTTTATTTGCGCGATCCTACATATATGTTTTAAGCACATTCATGAATACAATAGCGATAATGATGAGTGCTTTGTATGTAAAGTGCCTATAAAATTATAACAATAAAATGAAAGGCGGTAAGATACATTGAAAGCCATTCGACAAAATTCGACAATCCGCATTGTCTGGCCTTGAATGATAAATTATTCAATAAATTCTTTTAGTGCACCATGAATGAAAATATCATAAATACATAATATTGGTTAGAGTCTAACCGTTAGACGATTAAAAATAATGGTAATATTTTTAATTATATTATTATGCAGATGTGATGCGTAATTTTTACTTTTTAAGAAAAAAAATGTTTTCGTTCTTTTTATGTAAGTACCAAATATTTTAACTTCTGGACAAAGAAATAACTTTTTAACAACAACATTTTGAATGAATACAAATACTTGTAGACAAATTACTGGATTATACCCATGCTGGGCTGATATCAGATATTATTGATATCTCAACAGAGACAGAGAAACTCTGGAAACGAATGAACCTTACCTACACCAATAAAGTAGATTGCCAAAAAATGCTTAACTATATTCTCAACAGATGTCACTATGGGGAAAGATTATTTAAAATATTTAAAATCTGTCGAAAACACAACTCGCATGTGGATTATTCTGTACAAACTCAACATATATACAAGTTTCAAAAATTTGTCATACATGGTTGTCTGATGATGGGAGGAATGGGGAATGTTGTAATACATCAAGTGGCCACTTAACCAGCCAATGACAGGTCATAAGCCCTGTAAACGCCTAGATAACCCACATTCGTTTCCAGAGTTTCTCTGTCTCTGTTGAGATATCAATAATAGCTGAAAGAAATAACTGTTCCAGAAAGAAGGAGTGGTATTCGAACCTAGGGATTCTAATCCAAAATACGCGACCTAAAAAAAAATTATGCGACGTTTTCCTTTATGTATATTTTATGTTAGAAACTACTAATTTTCCAGCGGATAGTAGATAGGTAATCATTGTACCTACCTACTTCATAATAATTGACGCCTAAAGATAGTTATCGTACAAACGAGAAACGTGAACATTAAACATTACACTTTACAAAGAAGTGACACTTATGGAATACAAATATTACAAACTCGTGCCAGTCAAACGACATAAAAACATGACATGGCCTTAGTAATAGGCACGCCATGTTTATGTTTCAAGTAGGTATTTAAAAAGATCAGTGATAAGTAATTTTTTAAACTTCGGATGCTAGTACGGAAATGCAGGACAAATTTTGAAGTTTCAGCTGAACATTTATAATATTATGCTTACTAGCTTCATACAATTAAAATTTCATTTCGAAAAATTTTGATTGAAAAATATGGAAAGTCTGTTAAATTAGTATTCATATAAGTTTTCCAAGTTAGTCACAACATGGACTTCCATTATCCGGAAAAATCCGGTCATCTAAAACACCCTAATTCGATTATCAAATAGAGTGTATTTGAACACATCATTATCATTTTTAAAAGGCTCTCTCTGATCGTCAAAACATGTTATTATAAAACCACTCCTAAATGCGATAAGAAAAATGGAATAAGATAAATATTTTTTATAATAAAATAAAACTGTATTTTAGTCGTTTTTATTTCAATACTTAATAAGTAAAATTTCATGAAGGTTATCGTAAATAAGAGCACCAAATTCGATTGCTTATAATATGTTATATTATATTCCATTATTATCAATATTTTGCTTTCGTTTGTTCAACTAAAACCAATGAAATGGGCGATAAAAGATTGCTGTGTCATTGTTTCAAGGAAAAGAATTTAAAATGTCTACAATCCATTTATTATGGATTGCGACTGTAATATTGCATTGTGATTTTTCTGGGAAAAATATTTGTGTCAAGAATGTTAGATTTACGATAAATAGTCGAAGTTTTTTCCACAAAACGAGGAAGGTATCTAGAAATTTGTAGGTATTTTTCTATTGATTGGTTTAATATGATTTGTCTATGTAGTTTCAAAAAAAAAAACGACGACGTACATTTTTGTGATCAATATAGCGTTGATGAGAAAAAGGCCCTGATGTGTTATTACGAATATTTTTTTTAGTGTAGTATTTTACAATCAATATTGTTTATGCATATTTCCGTTTATAAATTTCTATTGTAAGTTTGGTTCATAATATTAGATATATGAAATCGCATTTAGTCATCTTTGGGCACAAATTAATTTATGAAACCAAATACACATTTTTCTGAGAGTTTTTTATCTTTTGTTCATTAAATCGTGCCAATTTTTAAAAATACCTACGTTATAAAAAATATTCGTATCTAGTTATCTATATTTATTAGCTGAGGCGACGATTCTAAACAGAATCTATAATTCTTTTCGATGTTTTGTATCTACTCAATTTAGTAGGTAGTTCGAGGATCAATGACCGAGGACCTCTTATGCCGTATTACAAGCTATTAAGCTCTAGTATCGACGATCTGAAATGTACGAAGCACGGTAGAAAAAAACGATGCCTAGCTAATAAACGATGTCGATAGTCGATAGCATCGCGCAAAAAACACGATAAACATTGGATAATAATTAACAGCAATTTAAAAAGAATAATATGGGGAGATTATATCTGTGAGTATGTAGAACTGATACCATTTTCTTTTAATATCGTTTTTAAAGTTTTATCCTTCGACGAACTCGGCCTTGACCAAACCATGTACTTGTATCCTATCATTAGGTATCCATCTGTCGTTTTTTTTATGTGCTCAGTTTTCTAGAAATAATCATTGGCTAGAGGAAGACCGCCTCTTAGCATAGTGGTAGCACATTTGGCTACCGTGCATGAGGTCGCGGGTTCTATTCCCGTAGACAACATGAAATATTTATGTAGGTACTTGTGATTTGCACCATTGGGTGCGAATAGGGAAAGTACTGGTAGTAGTTAGTAGACGTAGTAGAGGGAGACACTGCGTAGTATATCCAGCCAGCCATGGATCACAAAACATAATGAAATGGTAATAAGAATACTAATTGAACATATATCTTAATATTTTTTACTTGATATATATATTATGTAGTCTATATAAATCTCCTTATAGGTAAATTTAAATCGCCTATAATAGAATGCCGATGCCATTATTCTGCACATTACGCAAATTTTTAGTTTCTCATGAAATCGTAGTTTGTACATAAAAACCTGTTATTTTTGATGGTATGCTATTTGAACGATCAAAACACTAAACTTCGCGCATCGCATCATTGTAAAACACCCAACGACCAGACAACAGCCATCTTGTTTTATTGTGTTTGAAAATAAAAATATTTTTTAGCGATGCTGCTCGATTTGTGTTGTAGCTAGGAAAAAATCAAGTTAATTTCACAGGTACAATGTGCTAATGTGAGTACTTTTACGCATGATGATAAAAAGTTCCTAAGTGACCAGAAATTGGCCTTGCGTTCTTCCCACGCCCTAGGCTCTATCTGGTCAAAAATGATCAATGTAATTACGTCGAAGGCATGAGCTATCGATGAGTGTTAGATGAAGATACCGCGAAACCACAAATAGGTTCTCGACATTACCAAAAAATTTTACCTACTAAAGCACTTCAAACATTGCTCGTAGGGTTGCGGAGTAAGATGCGATTTTGGCTTTATTAATCTTCCGATTAGTAGCTGCTTGATATTTATTAATAATACTAACAAAAATAAATTATTTTGTGTACATCTGAATACTTACGTAATTTATATCAAAATCTTTCCATATTTTAAGACATCAAATAGATGTGCTTGAGCATACCGCTACTTTCAGTTCCTCGTATAGAAGCTGATGGTTTCTTTTATCAGCTATCAACGTACACGCCAAAACAAAGGTATTTTGATCTTTAACTTCTCATATTTATTCATTTTAGGCACCAAAACTATTTTGCTAGAAGCTCAAATAGGTCTAGTCAAAGAAGAATCCGAGTGCTAGAAATTCCACATTGTAAATCACGACTTGCTCAGAGACATGCACATTTTATTGCCCCCAGTTTAATTAATTAATTAATGAAAGAACGACCATAACTATAACATAATCTACGTCATTTTTTATTTTAAATACTATAATTATTTCCCCTCTTCTTCTTCCGGTATAAAGATACCAATATCTTGTATTCTTTTTTTTTACTATCTTGTTTACATTATCTGTTATTTTTTCCATTTTTTACATGACTTTAATTTTTCTCTTTTGCCACGTGCACACTGTTTGACTTTCACAGTATACCCACAAACAGGCTATGCCTTGGTTGGATTTTTGTTTATTTTTTAAAATGTATTTGTGTTTTTACTGTATTTTTTTGTAAACAAAAATTTTTCTTTTGAAAATAAATTTAAAAAAAAAAAAAACGACACAAACCAGATTCTTAGGAGTCAAATTTGATATAAAATTATTAGAGTTAGTCGTTACGAATAAAATGCTGTATCTAATTAGAAATAAGAGTCTTTGTTTTGACTAGGCAGCCCTGATCTAAACAGGATTTTCATATCATTACTCATCTAGAATGTACACTCACCATATTATTATTATTACATCTAATGCTAATCGCTTTTAAATTTCTCTAACCGATGCGATGTCTTCAAGTCGTCCGGAAACCACAAGGTGATATAACTTTCACCTAAGACCCGTCGCGTCAGGAGTGATAAACGAAATGTTTCACTTTGATCTTAACCACGAGACCGAGTTGTGATAATCAAAGTATTATTCTGACACCTTTTAGATCTATTTTACGACGCGTAACATGGGTTAAGTATGTAGTTTTGTTACTAATAAATAACAAGGCGTTCATCAACTTGGAAGGAAAGAAAGCTAGAAGTCATAGTGATAGAATTTTTTATTAAAATTTTATCTGTTGAACCTCTCATATTATGAAATTATGCATTTCACGGTTATGCTTTTCAGTTGTCATTTGTCAGAAAATAATCTATGCGGAATCTGATTAAATTTTTGTGTTAAAACTGTACATCCTGAACTTGTGTAGCTTAGACTCATTTCACTTTCAGCCAAAGGTATCTTTATTATGAAAATAAAAAAACTTTGGAAAACTACAAAGTGAGTGCTACAAACATTGAGTTAAAAAAGGTATCTTTATTGAAAATAATTAATAACGGGAAAATTCTATTATGAAAAGTGTTTCGTTAAAAAAATACAAAGTTTAGACGCAGAAAGAAATTCCACATTGTAAATCACGACTTGCTCAGAGACATGCACATTTTATTGCCCCCAGTTTAATGAATTATTTTTTAACTGACAATAAAATGGCATTGTCAAATTTTCCAAATTTTTCATCTTTAAAAAATTAACACAAAGTTGGATACATAGTGTAAAGGTAGAATCATTCTTACTATAAAGACCATAACAATAACATAATCTACGTCATTTTTTATTTTTATATATATATAATTATTTCCCTTTTTTTCTTCTGGTATAAAGATATCAATAACTTGTATTTCATTTTTTTTAACTGTCTTGTTTACATTATCTGTTATTTTTCCATTTTTACATGACCTTATTTTTCTCTTTTGGCACGTGCATACTGCTTGACTTTCACAGTATACCCACAAACAGGCTATGCCTTGGTGGGATTTTTTTAAATGTATATGTGTTTTTATTGTATTTCTTTTGTAAACAAAAAATTTTCTTTTGAAAAGTAAATTTTTAAAAATTAAAAAAAAAATAAAAATAAAAAAAGTTCCACAACTAACAAACTTACTAACCATCTCGCGATTTCGCCGAACGGGTAGGCACTCTGTCCTGGCAGGACTCCTGGCACTCTTCCCTTACTTCCTCCATAATATTCACATATATCTTCTCATGCTCGCACGCTGATTATTCCAACTTTTCACGTGACCAATAAGAAGTCTCAATCATGAGTTCACACATTATAAAATATACCTATGGTCTATAGACATCCACATCTAACCTATTAATTACTATTTTTTGTGGCACCTGCGTACAACATATGGTATTATCCATTATCCTTTAATTTTTAACATAGATTTTATTTCTATGTATGTAGATAGGTGCATGGTTTTAAAAACGGTTGACTTCTCTAGATAAAAAAGATATCGCGATATCATGCGGTATAAGTAAAATTTAGAACGTAAAGATATAACGATAAGCATGAAGATGCATGGTCTGAACGGTCTGAATCTTTTTATGACATAAAACAGTAAAATATCGTTATTATTGCTCATAATGACACAATTCACTGTCGTGTAATAAGTATAAAAAAGGAAAAATTGTAACTAAAGATTATGACGGTAATATGAGTGTAATTTTTATTAGATAATTAAATCAAATAGAAAATAGAAAATAACTCACCACGTAAAACAATTGCAAACCATTGCAAAAAGTTAGTCACATAATAGATTTATGATATTACAAATAAATTCATCATTGTGATATCCGAAATCTTGAAGAATTAATTGTGAAAAGGTTTCATGATCACTTCACTTCAATAAAAAATACCTAATCTGATAGCAAGATTATTTTATCAAATTCTACTTAATAGATACACATTAAATGCATTATCGATATTATAGCGATTAATTTAGTAATCAATGGCCGATAATATCCAATTGTCAATCATTTAATTAGCAAAATACTATTTATTCAAGTTAGTTGTAACAAAAATATAGGTTTTTTTTAATATTTAAGGCCAAAGAGCTATCGGCACAATCATGCGTTACTGTAACCCGAGCAAGACTGTTTTTTTTCATAAATTAAATGGAAGATAAGAACGATTACGTTTTTTTATTGTGTATCCAGGTATATTTACCGAGTAAAAATATCTGGAGCTAATCAATTGATTCGGAATTATGTCCATAAATCAAGATAACGATTTAACTCTTTCTAGCGGAATAAATTTACTAAAGATTGTACATAAAATATACGTTGCTTTGTAAAATGTGCTAAAGAAATTTTTTCATTGATTCGGCTTTTCTATATTTTATGTTGGGTTTCGCCATATCTACAAATTCAGAAAATTTACCGAAGATTACAATGAATGGGCTCCAATCTTTTATGGATACAAACTTAACGTTTGGTAATTATTTTTTATATAGCTACTTACCTATTGTAAGTAAAAAATCAATTTACTTCGAATATTTATAGAAAAAAAGGAATTTAATGGAGATTTAGAGGAACTTAGAAAATGTATAATTCTATATTAATAATTAAAACGTATCTACTATCTACATTTTTTTTAAATATTACTCAGGTTAAAATGGGTTAACTACATATTATCAACACTTTGGTTATTTTTTAACCTTTGTAGTAATCACTATACCTGCACAAATTCCACTTAGTTTTACTTTACATAAAAATTCCACCTCAAAAGACTTATTTCAACACCATTTATTTACACCAACCACATAAAACGGATATTTATGACGACATTTTCGGAAAATAAATAATTTTATAAATATTTTGATCACCAATTTGAAGTGGGTGGATACACTTAAGTGGTAGAATAAATAACAGATAAATTATTCCAAGTGAAATCTCGGGCACGACCATAAAATTAACATTAAGGCATCCTGTCTTTTGAGTGAGTATTTTGGCGAATGCGTGGGAGGCGAGAATCTATAAAAATGACCTACCGCATTCACGATGATATCAAATTATAACAAGAAATGATACTGCATTATGAAAAGTGAAATAATTATATTAAAATGATATCATGTATCATGGTAATAAATTACAAAGGCCGGATATCGTTATTGAAATATTTTTATTCGAGCAAGCCACGGAGTTATGCGCACTTAATATTTTATTTATTTTTTACAAACACAGATACAAATTATATGACGGAGAGTTTCCTAAATCTCAATACAGGTATGTATCATACTTTTTAAAGTAATAGATATAAAAGATAAGCTGATTATTGGCTCAGTGGTACATTATACATACAAAAAGATAGGAAAAAACTCCGATCAGTGCCATCGGTTTCTCCTTCAGAAAACTGTACAGTCTGTCAATAGACACGCTAAAACGTATATTTTTAAGGGCGATCGTAAGTTATTATCGTATGTTTGCACACGGAAAATTGTTAATATGGCTAATAATGTAAAAATGTTATGATTAAATAAAACGATGTTATGTGTTACTATTGGTTTATTCTATAGAAATAGAATTTACCCACACTGCCTGGTTTCGGGAGTAAAGTTCTCCCATCGACTGGTGAAAAGACACTAAATTCTGTATATCTGTATTCTAATTTAGTGTCTTTTCACCAGTCGATGGGAGAACTTTACTCCCGAAACCAGGTAGTGTAGGTAAAATTCTATTTCTATAGAATAAACCAATAGTAACACTTTACTCCCAAAACCAGGTAGTGTAGGTAAAATTCTATTTCTATAGAATAAACCAATAGTAACACATTACATCGTTTTATTAATCATAATTCATTATGAAGTGTTACAAAGTGAATGCCGAATCAATTAAAAAAATAATGTTATTGTTTTTTTTTTTTGTTGTTTTTAAAAGCATTCAATATATCAATATAAACTTAAACGTTTACATAAAAAACATTAATTGTCAGGTCAGCCATACGTCACGCGGACCATTCAATATTCCACACAGTTTTCGTTTTATACGGGAGAATTTGCAAACTGCACAAGCAACTGTACAGTTTTCTGTCTTATTATCTTGCGAATTCAGCACTGCAATCACCAACGATTGAACGTAACTATATCTACTACCACTACTTTCCCTTATCCACACCTAATAGTGCATAGGGGACTGCATTGCAACACCAAATGCAGTGTATCTTGATCATTGCCGTCATATACACGCGTCATAAATGCGATATTCCTACGTGTTGATGCGATTCTCCACTATCCATTTTTTCTCTATCCCTGTTTTAATTTTTGTAAAAAAATAATTAAGTTTTTGGTCTTATTGAAAATTTTCATTTTAGTATTACAATTAACAGTAAGAGGTAATACCTTAATATACTCTGCTTTTAGGAGCTTAGGTTAAACTTTTAAATTATTGTAAAGCGCCCTTGAGGTGATTTTTCACAAAAAGGGCTCTATATAAGTTAGCCGATTATTACACTCTCAACAGGATGAATTGCAAAAAACCTTTACACTATAACATCACAACAAAAACATTCTAAAAAAACTGAGTAATTGATCGATCCTTGTTATTATAACCGAGATAAGTGCAGAAAACGCATTAAGAAGCAGGAAACGATATTTTAACATATCGATTAACATGCAAACCTGCCCGAGCATCTCTTTGCATCATGTTAAACTGGTAATGCAACATGGAGACTGCATATTACACAACTTTATCTTTATATAAAACCGAAGCTCCCGCTAACTGATTGCGTAATAAGTGAAATACCATGGCTATATTATTACGCTTTCAATTTGTTTTATAGCATGTCTTAGAACGTCCTTGCTGGCAAGTTATTATTGAAGTCGATTATGACTAAAATTACACTTGAAATATTAAACTGTGCGAATGGGGACACCGCAGCGCGTAGAAGGGGAAAGTAGCGAACTAAATATAACTTCTAATTTGGGAACTAGCTGGAATACAAACAGCTACCGTATCATTAGGTCAGTGTCACTAGTCACTTGGAAGATACGCCTAATAACGCTCAAATTCTTCATCATCGTCATACCATATCCCCTCTCTATGTGGAGCATATGGCCTCCAAGCCAAGCGCTCGGCAGCCAGCTCCCGCGCATCCTCCCAAGTCGGGTTTACGTCCCGCAGCTCTGACGCAAACTGCCGACGGATTGTCAACAGTGATGCTTTGTAAAATAGGCAAGCATGGTTAAGGTTTTTGGGAGGCACAGACTCACATTCTTAGATTGCATAATTTGTATCATAAATAAGGTTAAAGTATGTATTAGTTTAAAAATTCTTGATCCAGTTCTTCTGCATTATCATAAAATTATACGCTTAGTAGATATACCTAAGTATTATCGATCTGTAAGATGCATTGAATGGTTTTAGTTAGATAGTAAAGATGTTATGCGATTAAAATAATATCTACAGGTTTTGAGACAAAAAAATTGAATTAGTCCACAAAATGGTGGCCCCCGTAGCGTAATAGCTAAGACGCCGAACTCACGATACGGAGGTTCCGGGTTAAAAAATAAAAAGTAATTTTTCTCAAGCCTGGGTGTTTGTGACGTTATCTCCCTTTGCAATCGGACCAACTGGCCTGTTGCGGTGGTTAAAAAAAATATAATAAAATGCTTGATTAACAAAAACACAAAAAAATTGTATCGATGGGAAAAATAGGTCAATGGTCTATTTTTAAAAAATAAAAAATATGGTTTTACTTATTTTGGCTCTATTACCACATTTTTATTTCAATAAATGAATGTCTGAATGATAAGTGTGTGATGCACCCCCCCTCTCCCGAAAACAAGGTTAGGCGGTAGGTACGTCCCTACTGAAACTGAAGACGAACTAATCTGAAGAAACTGAAAGCAACGGCTGAAATCGGCCACACTCCCGAAGGGGCGCGGCGCGACAACCATGCCTTCCTGAAAACTAACCTAAGCTTTTCTACCCCAATCAGAAGGAAAAACTCCGTCGTAGAAGCCTCAGTGGAAAATCACCAAAAGCCTCGACGAAATCTTCCCCTCCATCATTGGAGGAAAGGAAGCCTTCTTCTTGCTCTCGTAGAACAATTGTAAGGCTTTCAAGGGAGGAAAAATCCTCTGGAATCTTCCTCACCTCCCCTAAGCTACGTAGCGCTACGAGTTCTACGATTACTTTCACGTAGAGCATTCAGTAGCAAATTCAATACAACCCCTGCTCGACCAACGTTGTGTACTTTTTTGTTTCTGGTCGTAGAGCAAGTGATGTTTCTGTTGTGGTAACCCCTGTTCTTTTTGGTAAGTGTGAGAGATGGAAACCTGTGGAAATCATGACGAAACTTAATTTAACCCTATTATTATGATAAATGAAAATACTTAATGACAACCGCGAAACATAAATAAATATCTAACTTTATGAAAGATCACGAGTGAAGCAA
>JAGVSP010001782.1:0-47341 GCA_022494985.1 Micrasema minimum
GGAAACCCATTTTTTTAAGGAAATTAACTTTTTGGAAAATAATGGAAAAATTTTGTTATTTATTTTTAAAATTTTTAATTTTAATTTTGGGAAGGGCCGAAAATGTTTTTTTTTGAAATTAAATTTGAGTTTTAAAAAATTTAAATTCCCCGCAAAAGTAAAAAAAATTTTAAAAAATTTGAAAAACTTTTCTAAAATTTAAATATTTTTTAAAAAAAAAATTACTTACAAAAAATTTTCTTGTAGATAAAATCTTTTTTCGCAGAAATTACAACGCGTTTTAATAATTTTTGTTATCCGAGCCACGTTTTTTTTCAAAGAACTTTTGATCAAGTTTGGATTTACCTTTTTGGTTAAAAACCACATTGTTCCAAATAGAGAATTTAACAACAAAGCGCATATTTTGAATAATTATTAACGGGTTTAAACTTTGTGGGTAAGTCTTACAAATTAAAAATCCCCTTTTTTTTTCCCTTTAATAAGAAACTTTTAATTTCGGGTAACATCCAAAATTTAAAACTATATTTTTTAGTTCAAAAAACACATTTTTTTTATTTTTTTTAAAGAATACATTAAAATTTAGCAAACTGATGTTGAAATTTCTCTATAAAATTTTTTTTTTAAAGTTTTTTACGATGTTTCGAGCAAAAAGAAAAAAAAAGAATGATAAAAACTGAAATTTTTTAATGTTATTAAAAAAGGGTAAAAAATTTTTTTATATAATAGTGCTGCCCTTTTTAATTGCCAATGCATAGTAGGAAATACAATTTGCATCCCCCTTTTAAATTCATCGAATATCCCAAAAAAAACGAAATAAATATATAAAATAAAAAGCCACGGTTTTTTAAATTGGGGCCCCCCCCCCGGGGAAAAAGCTGTGAAAAAACTTCCCCAAAAAAAAAATATCCAATAAAAAAAACATCCCTTTACCCTTTTGATCAAAGGGATGAAAATTATTTCTCAAATTTTTTTGACCTTTACTCATCAAATGAAATCATATACCCTTTTTAGAATTTTTTTTGCATTTTGCCCCGAACGGCACGGTATTTAAAAAGGGAGGGGTATTAGTGTTGCCAAGAAAATTTATTTTTTAAACGTTTTTATCGAAAAAATTTTGGGCAAAATTGGAAAATTCCCCTTTCGTTTCCGAAAGGGCAGTAAAAAGGGGAAAATTTTATTAATTTGGAAAGTAATGAATGTACATTTTTTAATTCATTAAAAATCTGTGCTTTTTTATGTTTTCCCCAAATTTAAAAGGGGTTTTTAAAAATATGGGGGGAAAATCCCGAAAAATTTTACCGTATTTTTAATGTACACTACATTATCTTGACCTTATAAAACAATCCCTAGTACAACTTTTTAAAAAAAAACCTAAGAGAAAAAAACCGTGCCCTTTAAAGGGGGCCCCCCTAAACAAATAAATCCTGTCTTTTTGAAACCCAAAGCGCGTTCAAGCTTGTTTTGCCAAACCAACTATCTTTTGGCCCCTTTCTCCGCCGCCCGGGGTTTCCGGTTTTCCCGGGCCCCGGTAATTTTGCCACAGTTTTTTTGCAATAAACAAAGGGCCCTTTTGCGCTCTAGAGGGGCATTTTTAAAATTTTTTTTTTTACCCAAATACAGAAGACGGGCTGGTTTTTGTTTTTTTTTGGGAAAAGGGGAATTTAAAAATCCTACATTTTTTAAACTTAGAATAAAAAATTAAAATAAACATTTACGTTTTTTTTTAAACTTATTAATAAAAAAAAAAATTCCTTTAGATTTAAAAAAGTAAAAAATTTTTTTAAATGTTTAAATAAATAGTTTTAAATTTTTGGCGCCTCTCGGGCCCCAAAGTTTATTTTTTCAAAACCAAAAAAAAAGGTTTTCTCCGGGGGTAATTTAGATTTGGTTTCCCTTAAATCATAATAAAACGTAGCCACGTTTGTACCAAAGTAAAAATTCCATTGCCGACTCATCGATGATGCCCAGATCGAACTGCTACCCCCGTCGTGGCTATTTTTCATACTGTTGAATACAAGCCGCACTCCCAGTTCTTTCTGAAGCTGCCGTTTTCTGTGATCTCCGCACATAAAAATTGTAAAAAAGGCTTTTCAGTTTACGATTGCAATTTTATTGCTTATAGAAGGGGTTTTTACAAATCTATGTAGGTATTTATTTTATTTGGGATATAAACAGATATACAGGTAAAACATATTATATGTATCGCATTTGTGATGCATATATGACGGTAATCGCTAAATTATTAATACCGTCATATACGCGTCGAAACTGCAATGTAGATAAGTCGGTGATCACAATACCGAAAAAGTCTTTTATCGTCGAATCGTTAACATTTATTTTATTTTATTTGGGATACAAACAGATGTACAGGTAAAACATAATATAATTAAAACTAATAATTAACAATAACATGCGTGCCATCAAATTAAATGTATCCACAGGTAACTTTAAATAGTTTAAAGAATCTACTTATAATGTAAATAAATATTTGTCAAACAACATTTTGAGTGTGTCCAAATACTTGTAGACAAAAACTGGATTTCACCCATTATGGTATGGATATCAAATACTGGGTGAAATGGGGAATGTTGTAATACATCAAGTGGCCACTTAACCCAGCCAATGACAGGTCATAGGCCCTGTAAACGCATAGATATCCATATTCCCTTCAAAATTTCTCGTCTCTGTTGAGATGTCAAATTGTAAATATTTGTCATCTTAAGTCTGCAAGTTTTTGAGTTCCTTTATATATTTGTTATATTTGTTTTATGCCAAATATTTTTTTTTTCAGTTTTTAAATAAATATTTAATGGGTTTATTTGTGGATAAAATAAAGAACAAAATACACCTTATAACCAAGGAATAAGGTTTTGAAATGCTTGACTTTATACAAGCCCTATAGAAGTCTAAAACTATAAACAGATACGTGACTTTTTCTTCAGCAACGACGTTAAGATATAAAACCAAAATGGAGTACTTATATTTAAAAAAATACTTGGAAAATTATGCGATTTATTGCCTTCAGGAAGAGTGTGGTAAGGCGTTTTCAGGAAGTTACATTAGCAAAGTATAACCAGATTGGTTCTCTGGAACTGTGTCAAGGTTGTCCAGTGGTAACGCCGAGACAACAGCACTTGGATTCTTTGAAGTTTGGGATCACTCCCGCCATAAAGCCTTCACCTTTAACTCAAGTTCAGTCAACGGAAGCGGTAGCGGAGACAATAACGATTATCGTAGGATGCTTTTCCTTATTTTTTGCAATAGCTGACTTGTTAAATATATTTATTTAGCCTTTTAATTTATATTTATTTGTCATTTATTTTATTATTTTATTTATAAATTTATTTAAACAGAGTAGGTGGGTACTATACGAGGATCTTTCGCGCTTTCTTTTTTAATTAAAGCGATACATAAATTAAATATAAAAAAAGAATAGTACTGTTGTGCTAAATTGTGATATGATATTATCAAAATATGCAGGCAAAAGTACCGACTTTAAATATACAGAACTTCTGTCATGGTCTCATTTTCATTATTGGTTGTGTAGGTACTAACAAATGATGGATCCAAGTACTTGCGAAGATTAACTTAAACAGAGTAGGTACTATACGAGGATCTTTCGTTCTTTTTCTTTGAGAAAACAGTCGACATGGATCCGAAAAATTTTGTTTGAAAAAAAAATCCTGTCAAAAAAAAATTAAATACATGGTAAAGAGTTATCAAATGCGTAGTATACAACGGGTTTTAACTACGTCGATAGTTATCTGTGCTTGAGCTCCTGATATCACGTTATTTCCGGTCATCTGTCACTCTTTCATGTGGAATTGTCCCTTTACACGCTGATATCAGGCCTGTGTAACAAATTCACGTCTTATTTATAGAATAAAAAGAAAACAGCAGAGCATAAAGGACTTTCGAGGTGTACCCCACAAAACATCATAAAACAAAAATTTTAGAAGCAAGACCGTAAAATAGGTAATGTTGATGTTTTGACATCGGTGTTGCCGATCGGGAAACGGCAGTGTGGCGATTTAAAAAATATTTAATTGCCAATTTATTCACCGATTGATCGGAAGAAGGCATATCATAAATTTATCATGTTTACGCTTTAGAATTTTATACGGAAACGTTAATTTGTCCATAGATTTCATTTTAATAATAATTACAAAATTAAACAAATGTTTACTTAAAAAAGGTGAATGATTTGTAATTTTTTTTTTTTAGTCAATACCCTTTTTGGATAATTCAAGTATCGAAAGGTTCAAATACGCCTAAATTGGCCAAATGAACCATTTAAAACTCATTGTTTATTGAAGCAGAAGATAATATAATTAATTTCACAGAGGTTTCGATTTATTTTGGCTGACATATCTGTGATATACGCTTCTTTGAACATCAATCAATTTCGCATCATTGGTAAAAAACAATTCATTCTTAATTATTTAATTAAATAGTATGAAGAATGAACGCGAACGCTTAATTAATGAGGCGGTTAAAAATATTTAAAAAATAAATAGTCATGAAGCGTACTCAATTTCGTTTGTTTTGCTTTGGTGACTTTAATAAAGGTCACTACGTACCTAATTGCTTTTTGCATAGTTTTATAGTTTTATGAATTCATGGTTCATCGTAAAACTAATCACGGATCAACCTTCAATCGACAGATCAATTATTATTATTGGTAACATCAATTCGCCGGAATTGAAAAAAAAAACTGTTTTTATTAATTAGATAAAAAAAATAATAACACGTAACCTTGGATATTATGGATTTAAAAAAATTAACGTCCTTCTGATTTGATATCAGTACCAAAAATTACAGAAATTTAAAACGAACGAATAATGAAATCAGTTTCGATTTTTATTGTAAAGTAATAACACATACATGTCATACAAAACATTAAATTGTAGGTAAACTATCTTTTCTTTTGATTTCCCGTATTAAACGAGTATTTTATGTGGAATTAAGTATTACCTTATTATTACAATGTGATAATGTTAGTTATGCTATGAAAATAGATAGACAATTTATTAGGCATACGTTAGATGGTAACTTTCAAGCATCCAAGGCAATCTCCACTCGCCAAAGCCGTCGTGTAAACAAGTTAGGCGTGACAAATCTTGTCATTTTTTCACATTCAATCTCGGGAACGAAACTCGCCTTTCGATTGCTTATTTCTGTATTTCAATGTATGATAATGATACTATATTCCCCTTAATTGTACTTTGGATGTGATGTAATTTAAAAATAACATATTTTCTGCCTTAATAACTTTAAGCAAATTACTTGATATTCAAAAATGCTACGTTTCCTTAACGGTTTTTCAAGCCTTTAATTACGCCGTTCTACTGAAATTTTCATTTTAAGATGTCTCTCTATATGTAGAAATAAGCCATTGTTATATAGACATATGAAGGCACATGTTTTCACGCTTAAACTTTTTACATTTCACAATTAATACGAGAATGACTAAAAAAGGGAAGTCGGATTTAAACACAATCAACTTTTAATACACCATGTCTTCAAATTAGTGGCAAGAATTCCACGGCTGCACATAATGCATATAAACTAGGCCTAACGTGTGAAGCATACATTTTGTATTCAACCTTCAACTTCAGATGAAAATAATGGAGCTTAATAGTTTAATTTATGTTTGTTCATTTATAGACTATGGAGCGTCTATTATTATTATTATAGTGATTTTTCCAAGGAAGCATCCTATAAAAAACTAGTTTTTTTTTTAACCTTAACTGTGTTTACTATTATTATTATACTTAACATTCTTAACATTTATATTTATGCATTGTTGTAATTGTTGTTTATGTAATGCATTCTGTACATCGGTTTATTCTTTACGCTTATAAGTGGATATTACAAGATAATTCACATGTGAGTGATAATAGCGGCATAAGGGGAAATATACTGCAATGGATGTAATTTTAAATTTAGGTCCATATATCAACTCATCAACTGGTTGATGTTACTAAATTCCACATTTTGTTTACATATACAGGGTGTAACAAAACTCGATGTACAACCCAAAAACTGGTGAATCTACATCGTATATGGAGACGATTGTATAATATGCCTTTTTATTCTGAGCTAAAAAAAAAAAAAAATTTTTTCTTCTCACAAAAGTTTTCATAAGTATGGCAGATTAAGTAAAATTGCTCAAATTCTTATTAAAACGCGTTTTTTAGTTTTGTTTTCTTTCTGGATAGTATTAATTTGACTAAATACACGATATTTGATAACAATTTGCAAAAAAAAATCGAAAAAAAAATCAACTTGGTACTCAAGTTTCTCGAAAACTAAGGGTCAAATCAAAAAAGTTTATTCTACAAAATCGACTACAAATATTATGTAGATTCACTGGTTTTTCGCTTGTACATCGAGTTTTGTTTTACCCTGTATAAATAAAATATTCAATGAAATCCAAAATCGTCGTTTTTAAATAAGTAGGTAAGTATGATAAAAGGTTACGTTTTTTTTTAAATTTTATAAGCACAATAAATAACGGACCAATAAAAAAATCTGAACTAATGATTTTATCAATCTAACATATTATTTCTATTATAGTTTAATTCAAAATAATCATAGTGCACTGCTGTAACGACATGTTAAATTAGATTTAAAAAATGTTTTTACTTTTGAAATCTGATTTACCTATGTGTGTTCAAATTTAATGTGTAAATAAAGTAACTATTTACTATTACTATTTTAAAAAGTACATATTGGGCTATTATGGAATAATATATTTTTAAAAAATGGTGGCAAATGAATTAGAAGTAGTAAAAAACCCTCTTTAAAAATACATTTCAGTGATGAACTCCGCGAAGAAAAATATGATTTTGGGTGATTTTACTAATTTTCTGTACAAGTACCTACTCACGTGCGACCCTCCTTTTATTCATTGTCCATTATGCAGTCTCCATTATTTTATTTGAATTATAATATTTACCTTGAAATTACCAAAACACTTGATCAAGATAAAACAAACAATGAGCGGAAAGTCCAATAAACACAAAAAAGGTAAATAATGAGCACAATACATAACTGCGCCTGCGCCTTCAACTGGCAACTGTATGAACTTTGGACAAGATGACAAACGTTTTTCTAATGACTTAGTACTTTTTCTCAATTTTATTAAGACAGCAAAATGTCCATTAATATGATATTGGGAGTGCAAAGTGCCACCAAATAAGGAAACAATTTCACAATCGCTTACAATATATTATTGTTATTGAATATAACCAAATAAGTTAGTGTAACTTACTACAACTTTTTAAACATAAAAAACAGTATTTAAAGCAAATTTTATCGTTTAAATAATGATAAATCAAATTAAAAACTTTAATTATAGTTTTCGCACGGAACGATTTATTTGCCTATAGTTTCTGTTTAAAACTTATCTAATCACTAATACCACGTTTAAGAATGATTAATATAGATTTGGGGTAGGTATAACAATTTCGAAAACATGTTTTCTATTTAAATCTGGCATTTTTCCTTTAATAAATACAATAATTATCACGTTTTATTCCGATACAGATGATGTTTTTCTTTGTTACTTTGCCGGGCTTTGTGTTGATAAACCATGCCCTGAAGATGGACACTGCAATGTGCTACGAAACGTCGGTAACACAAAGCCCACTAACTCGGCATAATAATCCAGAAAAACATAATATGTATTCTAAAGACCGTGAAAACTTTGAGGCTTTATTCCATCCCGGAGAGGATGATTCATCCTAATTTGTAATAAATTCGAATATCAAATATATTTTTTTGTATCTTATAAATACCAATATTGGATAAATATAACAAAAAATAATCTTATTGTGTACTGTAGGATAGAGTTATTTTATAAAATACTTTTATATTAATGAAATGAAAACAAAATTTTTAATAAGATATTATTTTTTGGTGGATTTAAATGATTTTTAAATCGAGATAAGGCAGTTTTTGAAACAAAAGGTTTACAAAAAACAGGAGCTCTTTTAACTTTGTTGTAGGTGCCTACCTACTTGTATGTAAAAATGTGTTTACTGTGTTTTGAAAACAAGTATCTGAGAAGGAAACTAGGCATTAGGCATTACTACTACTACTCCCTTATCCGCACCCAATGGTGCAAAGGGCACTTCATTAGTACACCAAGTGCAATGAATCGTAATCATTTGTTACATGAAGGCAAGATGATCAGTCTGACGCTTTAGTTTTTAGGTTTATGAAATATTTTTTTGTGTAAAAATCTTATTTAAATAAAGAAAATCTTACCCCTTGAAGCGGACAACTGATGACAAACATGATGTAGTTTGAATTTATAACTAACGTTGACATTTGGGAACGGACGCAGCAACCTCCTAGATCGAAAAGGCACGGCGCAGTGGTGGACCTGGATATAATATATTCTTTGTACATATTTTATATTGTGTACTCGGGTAATAATTGTGAAATCTTCTTTACGCACGCGGAATCCCGCCGTCCTGGTAGACCGTCAACGATAAATGGTTTACGGCGAAGCTTAGGGGTGCGGCCCTTTCATGTGAGGAAGCGAGAGTGTTAGGATAAGGAGTGATAGAGTGTTAAGAGTGATAGGGTCTAGTGATATTGCAACACTCCACATAGCAAAAGAAGAAAAAAAATATTTTCTAATGTTTCATTTCGTTTGTTTCAGGTATGTCAATCATCCGAGTCTACACACCAAACAGTTTGTAAGCTATTATATAAATATATATATTTTTTTTAAACGCAATCATCATCATCATCATACCATATCCGCTCCTTATGTGGAGCACATGGATTCCACAAACTGCCTCCAAGCCATGCGATCGGCCTCCAGTTCCCGTGCAAGTCAGGTCCACGTCCCGCAGCTCTGAATCAAACTGCCGACGGATTGGCAACAACGCAATACCTTATTCAAACTACCATGCAAATCATAATTAGGGAAATTATGTCCACTTCAAGAGGAAACACGTTGCACAGAAGTCAGTTATTAATATGTAAAGCTTTTATTAGATTAAAATTTGAAAGAAATAGTAGGAGAAACCTGTCAAAAACCGGGTACTTAAGGAAGGACCGTTGTAGAGCTTACATAAGTACAGAAAATTGATTTATATTTGATTTATTAGAATGGTATCTTAGGTATAAAAAAAGTACAAAAAACATATTCTACGACAATAAAATAACACATGAAAATGAAACTACCGAACGCTATGAATTTACGGCTTTACCCCAGTACCTGAGTAAAATCGGGTATTGCACCGGTTTTACCCTGGTCTAACGTTTATGGCAGCTAAATTTATGGCAGCTAAATTCAGATAAACTTCTCAAAGTCATCATGTTGTCACCATTTTGCTATTTTTTTTTACTTTATTATATATTAGTTCCCTAGTGAAATTCTGATATACATGTCCAAAATCGGGAAACCGGTTTTACCCCAAACGGTTTTTCCCCGTGGCATTAAGTCAGAAAAATAATAACCTAAAAAATATTATATTGAGGATAGTCACTTCATGCGTCTGTCAATTTTCAAGCATAGATGATAAATACGATAAACAAATATAACCTTTGGCACTTACCTTGTTGTTGTCGAATACGCAGGTAATTCAAATATTGCGAAAATTAGATCAAATACACTGAGGGATCGTCCCACCTCCACCCGCGACTGTTATAGAGTCCTTGGGGACTCTCTGTCAGTCACGCTATTTTATGCAGGACTTTAAATTTTTGCAAATGCAAATGCATAAGCAAATTACAGGGTCAAAGTTTCCAAGTGAAGTTAAGTCAAGAGGGCGACAGCATCGATCAAGTCAAAAAAAAATCATGATGCCGCCACCCTTACGATCCCTCAGTGTCTCCGTATCGAAATTATCTTTTTTTTTTCTTCTTTCACAACAACATACAAAACAAGAATACAAATTAAAACAGTCAACAAAATGTGCCGTAAAAGCTTAAAACAATACAAAAGAACATAAGAAAAAGAAGTATAAAAGGACATAGTAGAAAAACATCGAGTAAAAGTCACCCAAGGAAAGGATTCCGACAACGGAGACAAAAGGGGGATCCCCGACTCAAAGCACCCCCGTGGGGATAGGGCGGCACAAAACACCGACTTCGCCTCTAACCCACCAAGGAGCAAGGCACAGAGACGGCAGCCCGAAGCAAAACACCTGGTTATCTCAAGTCTTCCCAACGCAGCACCCAGGCCAAATCAAATACACCCAAAACTAAAGAAAATGGTGCTGAGCTACAGAACTTATGCACGCCGCGTCAAGTATTTGTTGACAAACTAAATGCAAATGGCGCCAACGAAAGCGCGCTGTGGTGGTAAGATTTAACTTAATTTACAGCAAGTAGCTATGGTATCCAGTTTTACCCAGGTACCCGGTTTTGGACGGGTTTCCCTATATATTGCAATACACAATACACGTGTTTGTGGAATCCATATGCTCCACATAGGGAGCGGATGTGGTATGATGATGATGATGACACTTGTAAATAGAAAACATATCGGAAAATTGTAATTGTTATAGCTTATACCTATATAAGTATACTTTATTTATTCTAAAAATCAGCATTTTTACAGTTGGTAATCCAAATTAATTTTCTAGGCTTGTTTGTCGCTGTTCTTTTTAAAGTTATGAATGACTTAAAATATTATTTAATGAGGGCACTGATCATTAAAATATCTACGTCAATATTACGTACGGCAAAGATTCGTATTTTACGGTAATGGATATTTTTAAAACAATAAACCGATATAGCTGCGATACATATTTTAGATTATAGATGTAGATATTTTGATGATATCGGCCCAGGGGCATTATGCGGAAATAACTTCCTGATATTTAAGCACGTGGTATACGGAGCCAAATAACTAAATATTAGCCTGTTAGTAGATAGTGAGGTGGATGAACTTAAGAATATTCCATCAGCTCCTAGGTCATACGTTATTATGTAGGTATTTGTCAAGCGTGAAGTGATCAACCTTCAAAAACAGACTGTTTTTAGCGAGATGAAAATTATTTTAGCCATCCATAAACGAAATAGATTAGTGAAAAACCTTCTTGTTTTTTCCTTGTTTGCTCACTGCTAAAAGGCACTGACTATTGGCAATTATTAAAGACTCGAGTGGATGAAGGCATTATGTAGCATATGAAATAAATTCTTTTCTTTTTTGAGTGAAGGGTTTATCTACTGTTCTATCATTTGAAACAAACGAAGGCATGTCAGAAGAAGCAGAAATCTGAATTATCTGAGTAGACAAAAGGGATATTTGTTAAAATATTAAGCCCGAATATCTCTCTCTCTCACACCTTTGATCGATTCATTACATCGTGTTGATCGTTTTATCATCACACCTGTTCTCTTCTATGGCTGCGAATCGTGGCACTTAACCAGGGCCCAAGAAAGCAAACTTCTGAGTTTTGAGAATAGGTGTCTTAGAAGAATTTTAGGTGTGCGGTGGTTTGACTTTGTAAGGAACACATAGGTGAGGCAAGGACACAGCAACCCTTGGTATCTACTGTCATCCGGCAAAGGCGTTTCGGCTGGCTAGGCCATATACTACGTAATGCCTCCGGAGAGCCTTAACCATGCTTGCCTATCTTACAAAGCATCAGGTTCTCGGCGTCCTGGTCGTCCACTGTTGACAATTCGTCGGCAGTTTGCGTTCAGAGCTGCGGGACGTTGACTTGGCTTGGGAGGATGCACGGGAGCTGGCGGCGAATCGCTTAGCCTGGAGGCAGTTTGTGGATTCCAATGCTCCACATAGGGAGTGGACATGGTATGATGATGGTGATGATGATCGTTTTAACACATTAATATTATTAGGAACAGAGGTTTGAGAGTAGTATCCGGTTTTTTTTTGTTATTTAAAACAAAAGTTTCTTTAATGTTTCTGACAACCTGCGTTCGTTTAACGCTCGGTTTTTAAGGGTCTTTTAAAACTATTGATAACAAAATCCTGCAGAAACTATCGGCGAGATTTCATTCGAAACCTGCGCCAGGGACTTAGATTAGTAAATTATTGCAAAACAAATTTATTCGTTATCTGCTCCGAATTGCAATTATAGCTACGAATAACATTTAGTACGTAGAATAATAATAATGGTTTTATGTTGATAATAACATAATTATCGAACTGACGTATTTGTATCTCCATTTAAAAATGTATTGAAATCTGGGTCATTTGTTTCAGAATGTGTTTTGTGAACAGAATGATTCATCCGTTTTAAAATATTGGATTCTGCCAGTTTTTGTTACCCGGTCGCGCGACCGTCATCCAAGATATGCATTGCTAATGATCCATGGACCGAAAACGAAATTAGGCTGTTATTTTTTTCAAACCTAGTAAGTGTTAGCACAAAACGTTCAGGAAGGCTAAAAAACATATTTAAAAGTGTTTTGAACGAATTTTTTAACTTTTGAAAATTTGCAAGTACCTACCGGGATGTATTGTGAAATGTAAGTTACGAGGTTTTCATTTTTTAAAACCATGATATCCTTCTCTTTTCCCTCCTAATGATGCATAAGGCCTTGTATTGGTTCACCAAATACAAAGGATGTACGTTGATATTTTTTTACACGAAAGCAAGATGATCAATTTAACCCTCGGCTTGCGGTTCAAATGATTGCAAAATCTCACAAAATAATAAATATCTCCGTAAATAATCAAAATATAGCACTGGCATTTTTGCTAGTTTTGAAAAAAAAGATTTGATACATATCAGAATTGTAGTATAAAAGATAGTTCTTCTTCTTCTTCTTCTTTCGCACGTTCGCTCCTATGTGGAGCATGTGACATCACTAGATCCCTCCAGAGAGACCTGTCACCAAGCCAGCTCTCTCTTTACGCCTGCATGATCCCGCCGTCCTGGCAGACTGTCGATGACCATCCTACGGATGTATTCGGCGGAGCTGATAAATGCGGACCTGACGTGGAGGGGGTAGATTATTACTTAAAAAATTTTTTTTACCTGGTACCTATTTTCAGAAATTTCATACGAACATCGTGTATTTTGCAGTAAACAGAGGCTTTTTGATTTTTAAGTGCGTTTTTTCAGCTTAAAAAAAATAAAATGAGTCATTATGACAGACAGAGGTACTACACACTGATAAAAATAAATATATAAAAAATACAATTGGGTTGTTTCCGATTGCATGAATATCCTTGAAAACGTTATAAATATTTAAAGTATATTTTTACAATTCCAACAATATATAAAACACAATGATCAAAAATGTTGTTTTCATTTATAAATTTATGTTTAAAAAACACGAAATTACGAGTGGCTTTTAACGCCCGTAATTGGCAAATTGACGTCATAACCGTGTTCATTATGAAAAGGCAGGAAATTCATTTACGAAGTCAGCGCCCAAATTGATGTGACGTCACGCCTCATGCGCGCCAAATGGAGGATTTTGCGAGCGATTTGAAAAAGCGCTATTTCAAACCGCTTAGAAAATTCATATGTCATCGTAAAAATTTAAAAAAAATCCCTTGATATTGTTATTTTTCGATCAATTTTTAAAAATAAAAAATATCAAATTTGTGATGGGTAAACCGAAGTTAAATACTGTCGTTCTGTTCGTTTAAGTAACCACGTTACACACCCGTGGCGTTTGTGACACAGTGCTTTAAGTCCATTCAGGCCAATCCGAAGTACCTATCAAATATGGAATATTTTATCTGAAAAACATTTCAACCATATTGAACCCGTTGAGAATCTAGCCCGTGATCTCTTGCATAGTAGCATAAAGCGCTTACCCTAAAATTTGGAATCATAATATTACACTCTTGTAACTAAGTAATCATATTTTAATTGTTCCTTTCTCAATTTTTAATAAAATACCCATATATACGTAGAATTCCCATACAAAAACTTGAAGTGGTACAATTATTTACCAATAGCAACCTATTAAATAATACTTTCAAAATAGAAAATTCGCATTATTATGGGATCTAGTACCTATTAAAAGCTGTAACAATTACCAAATCACTACACCAACACGCCGTTATTTTGTTATGGGTAACCCGAAGTTTATCACCGGATGCAACATTTGGGGTCGTGATCGTGCACACAAACACACAGTTCTCCCAAGACAGGGAGTAGTTATATAGTTTTATTATTATCCCTCAGGTGGAATTTTTTCAAATCCAGAGTACCTACCAAAATGGAATGAATTTGATTAAAATTTACCTCATTTTAATCCCTAAAGAAAAAATTCAACCATATTACGCCGTTTTGAGAATCTATCCCGAGATCTCATGCATAGTAGCATAATGTATAACGCGTACACCTACTCATATTTACAAATCAAAAATTACTTCTTGAAAAAAAGTTATCAAAGTGGAGTAAATATTTGTTTTTGCCTAAATTTTGCGTTTATAAATTACCCACATGGGCATCACGAAGATTTCCCATACAAAAACATGAAGTGGAAACAATTTCTAAACCAAATTTTCCGGGCGCTAGAAAATATACTTATTTATTAAATAATACTATTCTAAAACATTTTTAGAAAAGTTCACAATTCACCGAAACCGCTGATCTACTATCACAATCGTAAATCCTCATAAACAATTACTGATCGTTAAGCGCTAGGTTACCTCCATTCCGTAACATTTATTATAAAAGAATAAAATTATCATCCTTGCATCCTAAAAAAAGAATTATAAAAAAAGTGATTTACTAGGTTATGAAAAAATAAATTTGATGCTAACGAATTTTTCCAGGGCATTTTGTATAATTTTATTGTTAGTTAGACCTACTCATTGTATCAGAAAACCTGAAAATACCTTAACAAAGTTTTTGAAATGAATGTATACGTCGAAATTTATTAAAATGCATTTGTTTATTACTTAAAAAAACCGTTACAATACATATAAAACATGTGCTCCGTAACATCGCATTTTGACCGCCTCATGTTGTGATGGTTGTTGCAAAACAAGAAGTACGCGTGATGAATTGTAAAGGTTAACAGGGCGCTGAAAATATAACATATTTATTGTTCTTTATATAATATTCTATTGCAATAAATATTAAGGTATGCGCTTTCATGTAACCGCAGCCGCTTCTATCCACAAATCGAAAGTCCTTCATACTTAAAATATAAATATTAAGCATCTAAATACCAAAATTTTTAAAAGTTTTAGATATCGACAAGAAGCGTGTTTTGCATCCTTATTAAAATTATTTTGAATTAGTTAAAAAATTGGTTTTGCCATTATTATTAAAAATAATACCATCAGTGCTAATTTTTTTTTCAGGTTTTATCTAAAACGATAATTACAAAAATAAATCTTTCTAGTCAACAGTAAAATCTCTAGTGTAAAATTAAACCAATAATTAAATTTCAGTAATAATTCTGCTAGAAATCGATTGTATGGAAAACGACAGCAAACTCCGTAACATAATTCTAAACCGCCTCAAGAAAAAATGTAACATCGTTCATCTATGTAAAACTCGATCTTAAAGGTGTGTTAGCGCGACCAGAACATTGAGTCGCAATCGATTCTCTTAGTGATCCCTATATTACATTATTGTAATATTTTGGGACTAACCTGACTTGATTATAAAAATACATTGTTCTATGACAAATTGGAAAAAGTAATACTTGATTTTTTTTTTTCAATGTAAAATACGAACCTCTGTTCGTGATTCAAAAGTTATAAAAAAACCGAGGGCCACCAATTCTTAGGGTTTTTAATATTTTTAAAATTATTTCAATGACGTAAAAAATTGGTTTGCCATAGTGATTAATCATAAATAATCAGTCAGTATAATTTTTTTGCGCTTCGGTTTCATTTCATAAAAAAAAAAAACATAATACGGACAATTTACTATTACGCACTAAATCAACAGGAAAAATCTAACTTTATGCAAAATTAACCAAAAATTAAATTCAGTAAGTAAAAAAAGATAATGCCAAAAAAAATATAGAAATTTTTTCATTATATTGAAAACGAAAGCAAACTAATTTAACAACATTTTTAAAAATGAAATACAAATACTTGTAGATAAAATACTGGATTATACCCCATGCTGGGCTGATATCAGATATTATTTGATAACCCACGTTCGTTTCCAGAGTTTCTCTGTCTCTGTTGGGATATTCAATAATAACAAACTAATTTAATTTAAAAAATGAAAGAAAGTAATCCCCCATTAAAAAAAAAAAAACCCCACTAGGCCAGAAGGACTAATAACTCCTAGACTTGAGAAAAGTCACTTTTGAATAATTTTTTTTCACCGGTAATCGAATCCGGAACCTCTGTTTCGTGAGTTCAGCGTCAAATTTTTTTAGATCTATGAAATACCTCACTGGCCTCGCCCGTGCTGAGGTATTTATTTACAATTACTGTTTTTTTTCCTTCCTTGTAGGTAGTATTTAAATTATATATTAATACTAAATATCTATTTGGCGGTGACCGGGTGAAGCCAGTTTTTCGCGAATAGACAAAATTTATTTTTAACTTCTTCTAATTAATTTTGGTGGGATACAATTGTAAATTCTGGGAGCCAGATATATGTGACTTCTTTGACCAAATGCGGTTTTCATTTTAGGTGTCACATATAACTGACTCCTTTTACTTCTTGTGTTGTAGATGGTATTTTTATGATGGTATGGAATTATACTGGCATTGGTATTGAAGCGTAAGACTGATCATCTTACCTTCTTGCAATAAAATGTTCAAGATACACTGCATTTCGTGTACCGATGCAGTGCCCTATGCACCATTGGGTGCGGATAAGGGCAAATAGTATTAGTAGTAGTCATTGTATCTAAAACTTTTTCACTCCAATAGCATTTTTTGTCAGAACTTTTTCAAACTAATACCTAAGGAAACTGGTTTAATGGCATGTTTTTGTGTCACTCGTAAATGTCAACCATCATTTTATAAATAGATAGATCGAACCAATAATTCTAATCTAATTAAATATATTTGTTGAAATGAGTCTCAATGCATTGGTCATCATGGTACCAAGGACAGAATTTGGCAAACGAGTAGGATTGTTTTATTTCCTTAACTTTGTAAAAAAATATAAATATTTGTGTCCATTGCGCAAAAGGTGAGTACCGACCTGATATTATTTTTTATATTTTGGATATTCCGTATTAATGAGTTATTAACATTTACTGATCATGTAACTGATAAATGGAAAATGTAACTCCAACACCTCTTTTATCAAAACAATTGTTAATTTTTGTTTATTTTAGGATTATCAGACTTTACAACAATGTCAAAATAAAATAATTATGATGTTGGAGTAGGGCAGTCTTGCGGCTTTAAATACTTAAAATACGACTCCAGTAAAACTTGATTTTGAAGATTAGGCTTTTAAGCTCTCGGGTACAGAAATGATCAATCCTTACATGTTACTTTTTAAATATTATGTTAAAAACTATTTTTTGGAAAAATAACTTGCACCTAATTAAGATTGAGTTGTCTGAGTGATTTATTACATTTATCAGGCAGATGTTTCACATGAACAATGTCTCATAGTTTGCTTAAAGTAAATTTACTCTGGTGACAAAATCAAAATACCTCTCTTCATTATAATAGTTTGTAGAATGTTAGATACAGTCGGGCGCTTCTTTTAAAAGGTGACAATGGCTGCCTTGAAGTAAACTGTGTCATTATAAGTAAATCATAAACCGTACTAAACATCACCTATTTTTAATTTATTGGTCAGAGACACGTTTTAATTGTGGAATGTAAATAAAAAGCGCAAATATGTTTATACGTCTGTTCTAAAAATGTTCTCATTTTTGTTTCAAATCTAAACAGTAACGTACAATATGTATACTACTACTACTTGCCTTATCGGCACCTAATGGCGCATAGGGCACTGCATCAGTACACCAAGTGCAGTGTATTTTGATCATTTTTTAACATGAAGGTAAGATACGCTTCAGTACCAGTCCAAGGTATCACACATGAAATATTGATATGAAAATCACATGTAAATAAATATTTTATGTGGACACCCAACGGGAATCAAACCCGCGACTTCATGCAATATGTATAAACGCATTTTCATACCAATGAACTGCAGGTCAAACGTAAACGTAATTTTACGAAATATATTGAATAAATATTTACTCTGAAACATAAAATAATAAACAATATATTACTTCTTATCCTGTTGATAGCTTTTTTCTTATATTTATAATATGTGTATATTTATAGTAGAGTTAAATTGTAGATACAATGTTACTTTTTTATTGATTTTTAGTTTTTCACCTTTTGCTCATTCTTATGTTTTATCTAACGCTCAATATTTTATCCTTTATGCTCATGTTTTTGTATTATGTTTAATATTTATAGTAGAGAGTTGTCTTTTACTTTATTCATTGATTACTGTTTTCACCTTGCGCTTAACTTGTTTTATCTAATGCTTATATCTTACATTTTATGCGTGCTTAATTTGCTTTTGCCCCTGGGCGTGTAAAAATAAATAAATCATTCATTATTACTTGCAAATTCCTCAAATCACAATAAACATGTCCTCTTATAAGTTGTTCAATGCCTTTTTACCTAGTTAAAATAATATACATTAAACAAAAAAAAAAAATATGTAAGTAAAAATACTGAAAAACTGGTTATTTCCACACATTTTTTTTTACATAAATTCTTGTTATTATGGGTTTACAAAATGTCTGAATCCATTTATAATATCCTTATTAAAAATAGAAAATCTTTAAACTCCGGTTAGCGCTATCGGTCCCAAAATGGGCCACTGCTTGTTCTAACGAAATATATTCAACTATTTACGGAGAAAAATAAATGGTTTCATGTGCTTACAATATAAATTGTCAACTAAAGATACCTTGTTGCGCCTACATATTATTGTATTAGTTATTCACAATGATTGTAGAAAATTTTAAGACGCAATAGCGTTTTGCTTCAGGGTATTCTGTCAATGTACCTAAGTTCGTATACCGCGATTATATGTCCATATTCCGCAAATCAGTATGTCACACAAAGTGGATGGCAAATAATTCAATTTGCAACGTACGTGTAACCACTTTTAGCAGGCAGCCATTGTTTACATTTGGAATTTAAGTTATCAGTTGCTTTAAATAGCTTTGACGATTTGACGAATAAATACGTTATCTTCACAAGACATCTTAACACGAAGAAGGCCAGCCAGTCTGGAATATATTCTCATAAAACATAAAATACATTATATTCGAGAATTCTTACAACTTCTTGGCTACTATATCTTCTGTTGTCAAAATTAATATATCTTTAATTTTTGTAAATTTATTTTTGGTTGCAGATACGGTATGGAAATTTTATTTAGGTTTAAAATATATGATAATACAGGCAAACAAATCAATTTTTTTGTGTTGGAACGTTATTATTTTTTTTCACGGATCATCTTTATAATTATGTAATTAAAAATATAAACTTTTACTTTATACTATAAAAAAATATTCAGCATTTAAATGTCAATAATAATTTTTCAGTTTGAAAAAATTCATACAAATTTTTTAGATTTTTATTAAAAATATAATATAGAAAAATTCATGTTAAGTGTTGACGTGTGATTTTTTCGGATGTCTAAAATGCATTTGTAATACGACGCTTAAGTATATTTAAATTACTCAAAAAATCTTTAAGAGTCAGTTATTTAATTACAAAAGTCCAAAAAAAAATTCAGTGCTATGGCAAAAACTTCACTTATAATAAAAAATTCACGTCTCTAAAATGACATTATTTACATACATTATTACTCATCACTTTAACAGTTTTTGGGGCTATTATAAATAATGCTTTAAGCTCATTAGTAAAGATTTGACTTACGTATGGCATTAAATTAATCCCTTTGGTCGTAAAGTACGAGATAATAATTCGATAATAATAGTATGTAGGTACTGTCGGATGTGAGTAGACAATACAGCATGCATGTATTGGAGTAATAATGGCAGATTTAAGGAGACATCGCTTGTTTGTGCGCCGTGAAGCGTATACTTCAGAATTCACGTGGTTGACGGTATATCCTACCTTCCCCGCCTCGCGCCCCTCGCCCCGCGCCGCTCACCCCCGGACCAGCGCGCGGCCGGAAAACTTCAGGTTAGCTGCCAGTACTCAGCGTACGGGCGACTTTTCCGCGACTGTACTTCGCGCGCGCCGGCTACGCGACATTTTCCGACTCAAAAAAGTAGTTTACAACAAAAAAAAACAGAAAATAACAATGTTGTGATTTTTACATAAGTATTGTTGCTTTTTAAGTTTTTTTTTCGTGTATGTGACAGTTAAAAAAAGTGTAAAAAAAAACCCTTCTTTTTATGATGCTAAGTTTTTGATATTGAGAATAATTAATACTGGTTTTAAAATGATTATTTAACATGTTGAATAATTTATTATAGAACATTTTTTGACAAAACAGTGTTACGTAACACACATGTTATCTTCTTGTCAAGAAGATTTCCGTGTGTTTCTTGAAATTACCATAAAAATTCGTGTGCCATAATCGCTGTGAACCAACAGAACAGACCGTGTAATTTATTAGCTGCTCCGAATATTCTCTAAAACTTGTGTATTACAAGTATATAATATATATTTTATCATTGTCTTTTGTTTTACCTTCCACACGATTTTGTTTTTCCCCCGCCTTGAAAATTAAGCGAATAATTATAAAATTTTCTTGACAATATACAAGTACCTTCACGACCATCACATATTTCGTGTCGTAGTAATTATCTCTGTATCAAGTTGTTGTTGATATATTTTTATTAAATGAATGCATTACCTGAGATAAATTACCTTAAGATCCCGAGATAAACAGACATTTTTAAGGTTTTCGCTTGTCTAAAATACATCTTTATAGCAGCATTGAACAATTATGGTGAAAATATAAGGCCGTTTTACACATTATACGCGATTCAACGACTGTAATGTCATTGCGTGATTGAAATATTAATACAAATAGAACTGTTTGATACACTTACAAATTTTTTAGTACTTTGAAGTTATTGCGTAATAAGATTACTTTTTCATTGCTTAATAAGTGTATTTTTTCTAAAAAAGTGTCAAAATTTATTAATTATTTAAATTTACTGGAAACTACAATGGTGTTGTGTTAAGCGAACAAAATGTAATAAAACAGTTTTTATTCCGTTATTGGATCAACAAATGTAATAAAATTGCATTTTAAGGTATAAATATTTTTATCTTTTAATATTAGGAGTTAACCTAATTATTTTTTATTAATTTGTTAATTGTTTGTTGTCAACCAATATAATACATGTTTTGCGGTTACAGAAAATTTAATTTTTGTCCATAAATATTAAATTATTGGTCGCATAATTATTTTCGAATCTTTGAGAGCAGTGTCATAAAAAACTGAAATATTTGAGTATATCAGAACCCAAGTATTTATTTTTAATACATAAAAAATAGGTATCCGCAGTCTATACTGTTATTCTTTATAGCAGATCTTAATTTGACATAAATTTTCCCTGGAAACGTTTATCCATACAAAAACGAATTGATAAATTGAAAAATTAATTATCTGCATACCAAAAATATGCATGGATAAATCATTAATTTATACATACATATTTTAAAAAAAGGATAAATATACATTAATCTACGGACCTACACATAAATCACTTTGTAAATAATTTTTTAATATTAATCAACATAATACGTCAAGTTTTTAACAGAAAGGTTAAGTATATTTTTTGCTAAAAAAACCTATAATATGACATTTGCTTACGTAACAATGCAAGAGAATATTATGTGAATATTTTATGTGTGTGAATTGAAAGGAGATTTTATTCAAATAGTCAAGACATACATAATTAATATATTATGTACCTGTATCAAGGTCACGGTCAAGTTTGTATGGAAGTTCAATAACGTTTGATATTATTTGTTGTTAACACAAAGACAGATATTGTTACAAACACAATAAACACAAGTTATAACGTAACTACTGATAGGTAGTATAACACATATTTAATGTATCTCATACCACAATATATCGATGCATTGCGTAAACGATAAGGAAATTGTTTGATTTTACTTAGGTAAAGGCAAGTGGATGTACGTTGTCACTTGCATTTGTATCTATACGATTAAAAATCGATAATTTCTAAGACAGAGCAAAAATTGCGAAGAAAAAAACGTTTAGGTTAATCGAAAAAAAGGCCACTAAAAAAAATATACATTTGACTTTCAATGTCGTTCAGTAAAAGAACGAATATCGGCTATCTTTGAACCGATTTTTGCAAAAATTATAACTACTTTAGTCACTACACAAGCTTTATGGATCCTGTAGATCATAAGTTCTCAACCACATTGAGGACTGAAACAGCTTTTGCCACGATTATATTTTAAACGTGCAATTACACTGTACTATACAGTCGTAATATAGGATATGCCCCCTATCCTATTTCTGAGTTTAAAGAGGGATGTTTCACATTTTGTGCTTCTTGATTTATTCAGCATATTCAATTACAGTATGTCTTTTTCTTCCAATCTTTTGATGTTCCAACTGCTGATGACATTTTTAAACAATTTATTTAAAATAATTACAATCGGACGATCTGTTCAGTCTCTATGCTTAAAACTTCAAATATATCCTATTCTCCCATATTCTCCCTAAATATAATAACAAGTATGGAAAGGAAACACTTCAGTACAGTATACCAAAAATCTGTAACATGCTACCAACAAGTAATAAAAAAATAATTACTTTTTCAAGCTTAAAAGAGAGACGCGTGCTGAGAACTTGGTTGCTAGAGCGCGATTTATTATATTGAGGTTAGAATTTTATTTTTATATATAAGTATTTTAATTTTTTTGTGCGGTAGGGTATGTATTGTGTACTTTTATTTTTAGTTGAATTTTTGTATTTTATGCACCTACTGACGAGTGTTGCAGTAGGAAACTCAGTAGGACATGTATTGTTTTCTTTAATGTATATATTGAAATAAAAAAAAATTAAAAAAAAAAAATTAAAAATCCATTAAGACAGCGATTTTTCCAGGATAGCGGATTTTCTCCAGTATAGTTTTTTTTGGGAATTTTGGGATACCAATTGGAATATCATCATTAACATTTCTACCTATTTTCAGCTGTTAAATCAAATGTCCGGGCTTTATCACATTTTTGTCTAAAAATCTTGGTCTATCTTATGAAAAACAAAGTATAATTATTATCGATTTTTTAAAAAATACTGGCTCAGGTAAGTCAGCGCAGTTGTACATTTATCTAGGTTTAAAACAATAATAATATTTAAATAAATGCTCTGTAGTGTTTAATATTGTTGGATTAAACAATTGGCTAATATTATTTAAATTGATTGCAAAATCATGCTCAATGAATGAACTTGGAATCGCTGCAATCGTGACTATTTTAATTTCTGTTTAATTAACTGCTATTTTATAATTTATTCACGTTATTATCACAACCGTTGTTTCATGAACTGGTCTCAACACTATTTGTTACAGTATTTATTGTATTGTCCTAGTTACAGGTAGTTTTATTTATTTGTGGGCCGTTAATAAACTTATAGGGTCATTGATATTAATGATAATTAACGTTTTTTAAAATGAAAAATTTTCTGCAGTTTACGCTAGAAAAACTGTATGTGAACGTGGGTTCATAACTTTGATTACCAATATTTTCCGAGGTATTTACTTGCCTATTTAACTAGGCATCTGGATCCCGAACGTCCACTACTGCCAATTTGTCGCAATTGATGTCAAAACTACGGTACGTGGTCCTAACTGAGAAAGACGAACGGGAGTTGACAGCTGATTGCTTAGTTTGAGGAAGTTTGTTGAATTCGTATGCTCCTCTCGAGCGGATATGGGTTGAATGAATTTTAATAATATATTTTCTTAACAATAAAGATTTAATACGATTTAAAAATGTACTTCTTGTAACATTAAATAAAAAAAAGGTTTTTACATATTATATTATATTTACCTACATGTAGTTAATAAAATATAAAATTATTAATGTCCGGCTGTTCCAAACGTTATTGTTATTCATAAACAATGTAGTAAAATTTATCGGAAAAAATGGAACAAGGTAATGGGTGAAAATCATGCATAGCATGGAATTTTGAAAATTTATAAACGTATTGAAAAATTTTAAGTGATAAATAGACATTTGTTGGATTCTTTTAACTAATCATCATCACACCATATCCGTTCCCTGTGTGGAGCATATGGATTCCACAAACTGCCTCCAAGTTAAGCGATCGGCCGCCAGTTCGCGCGGACCCTCCCAAGTCAGGTCCTAATCCCGCAGCTTTGACGCAAACTGCCGTTGGATTGCCGATGGGTCAGTCGACGTTTAAGACGCGGAGATCCTGATGCCTTGTAAAATAGGCAAGCATGGTTAAGGCTCTTGAAGACATTGAAAAACAATTTTTTCAAACCAAACCATCGTCGTTTTTTACGTCCGATAGAGTTTTCTACCGGTTGACTGATTGATGAGATATTCTTGAAGTTTCTAGTGAATTATTAGGTTTCATTATATGTATATTTTTTAAATTTGTATTTTAATATGTTGTGTGATCATTTCTAATTTATCTATTTATTTATTGAACCTTTTTTTCAACTACCTGAGCTTAAAAATAATGTAACATAATAAAAACAAACGAATGAATATCGTGCCAAGTAAGTTAAAATTACTAATCACGAGGATTAATTCATTTTATGGCACTCAATTTTTTTTCAACAATCGCATATACCTATGGTATCATTTTGACAGTGGAGGGAGTAAGACATTAGTTATTTATAAAGTAAATGTGTATTATATAAAAAGGATTTTGAAATGCATTATATTTTATTTCATTGATTTATTCGGCACCTATACATTTGTTTCGGAAGGACAATTCTTCCATCATCGACAAGAACAATGAGAATTATTATTACGCCCGAATCCACCGCGTTTTTTTAATTTAAAAGTATGTTATTTAAGAATATTTTATTTTGTGTTATTGTAAAGAAATTATGCGTATCTTAAAACTCAATAAATTCTCAAGCACCCTACATTTTTATTTACACAATTCAATCCACTTATAATATTACTTCATTCAAAAAATATATATTTCGGGGTTTTATCGTAAAAACACTCAACTTTACCCTTCATTTCACAAACGAAATACTAACAAAATATTTACTCAAATCTTTACTAATAAATTACTGACTTATTTGTACTGAATTATTTATTCGACTTTTAAAGACGAAATAGGTTCTCGCCTAAGAAATAGGCTATGTAAACACAATTATAGAGTTGTTATTCTAAATAACCCGCTCTAGAATTACGAAGGAGTTCTAATACGATAATTGACCCATTTGGATTATTGGATCACGCATGTCATAAAGGTACAATCTTCATTCTGGTTTTCCCTTTTGGCACGGTAATCAACAGCATAATTATTATCTTATACTATTAAATTACTGCCTATTATTAATTGAAAGTTTCGTTTTTGATTATTTGTATGTTGCGCTTGCTATATTTAATTTTGTTATTCGCAATAAATTAGCCGAAACAGACAATTAATGCATATTTTTTTAGTTTTCCGTCAGCTTTACCTGCCGTTTGAGCGACTGTAGATAGATACATTTAATTTGTTGAATCAAGTTTTTGCAGCGACAAATTCTTTATAATTATTAGTTTATACTAATTACGACAATATACACATATAAACTGAAGATTTTTTCATAAATTCCTTTTTATTTATAATGGAAAAAATACTCATGACCACGTCACAAATGACGTTTTTACAGTATTAATGAATGCATAAGTATTATTATGTTCTACGGATAATATACATCGAGTACATACGTAATATCCTCTGATGAATCTGATAATTCATAATAATACGGATGTATTTATTATTGGAACAATGTAAAACGTGGATAAAAACTTTGAAAATGTTTTAAGGAAGACATTTTTTTCTTTTCTATCAAAAGTTAAAGAGGAAGTCGTTTGATCGTACGATATACATTTACTTAATGAATCAATGATTCATTGCCTTTATAGCATAAAAGCTTGAAGTTTTCCAAAAATTTATTCATTTGCTGTGATAGGTAAATAAAAACGTAGAAGTTTTCTAATTCTAATAAATGTATCAGAATAAATCGACAGTTCTTAAATATACTTAAATATAAAGTAATCTGTTTAAGGAATAAAACTATTTTGAGTACGAAAGATGTGATATAAAATCAAGTCTTTCATACTGACACAAATTTTAAAACTGATTTAAAAATCTATATAATACATTTAAAATAAAAAAACTCAAATTCGTATCAACACTCAACCACTCTTGATTTTTGGGTGGTATTTTTATTGGTAGGTACCGTATTTTAGATAGTTTTTAATGTTTTTTGATGTGTTTTTACGTAAATGAAATGAAAACTTAGATTTTTTTAAGAGATCTTTTGTTGAAAAAACAAGTTAAATACATCTTTCCGTTAAAAATAAATTCAAATAAAACATGTAGATTTGTCAGTTAAATTTTTTTGGTATGGTGATTCACATAAATAAAATTTATGAATAAGTTAACACTTAAATTCAATTTTATATCCCTACAGAGATGAGGTAGAAATTTTTTTAAATTCAGGAATATGGATATTCGAGCGTTTACAGGGCTTATGACCTGTCATTGGCTGGGTCTAGTGGCCACTTTATGTACTACAACATTCCCCCATTCCGTTTATTAACGAATATCCAAACCAGGTAACATTTTTGATTTTGTATATATGTTACGAATCGAGAATCATTCACCAGAGAGTTGAAAGCTCCATCTATGCATTGATATTGAAGTCAAGTATTTATTAGCAATTCTACCTCATTTCTGTAGGGATATAAAATGAAATGTATATACCTACTCCCGTCTTGGGATAAAATCCAAATTTGTGTACAAGTATTTGAACACGCTCAAAATGATGACTTAGATTCAAGTTTTTTTTTTTAAATAACCGTTTACGTATCATGTTCGTATAATTACCTGTCTAATAATGAGATAAGAGCGATGAATCCGGTAATTGGTCTAAAAAACTAGAAGGATCAAAGGTTCATACGGTGTAAATGTTTGATAGAGAATAAAATACTTCTCAATTTATTTTGAATAAATAACACATTATGTTATGTCGGTTTGTAAAGCTGACAATGCGAATTTTAGGTTATTACATAAATCATTCACATTTTTTTTGATAAATTATTATTTTCGAACAGGCTTAAACAATCATAAGAGTCTTGGGTTTTTTCTAATAAAAAAACTTCAAGATATGATTACCGTGTATCATGTTTCTAAGTACTTAAGTATTACGTATTGAATAAAGCATCTCGAAAGCCTTACGTAACGGATTTATGTTAAATTATCCACCAGAAAAAATGTGCTATGCCGTTTATAAAATATAATAGAATAATAGACAAAAATATACAGTGTTGATAAAATACACGCAAAAAACGTACGAGGTATTTTTACAATATGTTGATACTTAATATTATCGATAAGTAGGCACTCACTTATAATTTTTACATGATATTGTAATACTTGTTTACAAGACTAATTGATTTGATACAAAAAATACTGCAATATCCTAATACAAAATTGCAGACTTCGGAGTTTTGAGAATAGGCGCCTTAGAAGAATATAAAAACAGACACACCAACCCGTGGTATCTACTGTCATCCGGCTGAAGCGTTTCGGCTGGCTAGGCCATATACTCCCGAGAGCCTTAACCATGCTTGCCTATTTTACAAGGCATCAGTTTCTCGGCGTCTTGGTCAGAGCTGCTCGACGTGGACTTGACTTAGGAGGATGCACGGGAGCTGGCGGCCGATCGTTTGGCCTGGAGGCAGTTTGTGGAATCCATATGCTCCACATAAGGAGCGGATATGGTATAATGAATGAATGAATGTTCTTTCTTTTTTTCTTCTCCATTTTTTCTTTTTCCTACCTCTAGTAACGCATGTCAGCGTACAGTCGTGTCTTATATACATCTCTTCTGATTTTTTTAAAACTCAAATCAGTTACTAGACTAGACCCTTTTATTTTATGCCCTTTTCAGAGTGAATTTAAATTATTTAATATTTAGATTTGACAAGTCGATTTCCCTATGATCATTTAAAATTTCCGTACCTCTTGTCATAGTTCAGTTTGTGGAATCCATATGCTCCAATAAAATGATGATGTCATGGTTCCACAACATTTCCATACCTTTGTTATAGTTATTTGATTGGACGCAGGAGACTTGACAGCTGATCGCTTAGCTCTAAGGTAGTTTGTGGAATTAATTTGCTCTACGTAGTCTTCGGTATGGGATATGGGAAGATTTTTTTTAGTTTAAAGATGCATCAACCTATTAAAGTAACAATACCCTGGTATAAAGTTTGTTATATTTATAGCCGTGTTAATTATTCTACACATACTTGTAACGATTCTAATTGCTCTCATGTTGATAATAATTCATTGTTTAATTAAATAAATCAAGAGGATTAAAAACATCGCCGTTGAAGAGTCAATTATGATTGTTGCACTCACCACTATCAAAGGTTTTACGATTCGTGCAAAAAATTATATTATCATTTTATCTTTATGTATTTGTTGTGTATTTGTCCTTGTATTAAAGTAACATACATAACATTATGTTTGTGTGAGTCTATAAAGGTAAATTGAAATAATAGGGCTTTCTGGTAAACAAATGTAATGGTTACCTAGTCATCTTATTCCGGAAATATTTAATACGAGTTTAGTAGACACAAAATTATATGTATGTACTCCTACATAAATATGTTCACCTACCTAGGAACCTAAAATAAAAAAGGTGATGACAAATATCCAGAGAAGTACGAAAATAAATAAGAACGTAAAATTTATGAAAATAAATGTTTATATTAACATATTTTTTTAGTTTAAGGTTATTTTATTAATTAAATGCATACCTACCTATGGTATATATAAATATACGAAGGACAAAATTGTTTTCGCTTCAGTTAAGTACAAATGTGAATATAAAATTTTTATGTGCGAAATCCACCGAGACGAAATTGGAATCTACTTTTTTTCGTTCTGCAGATTTGCGAATTGCTCAGACTAAGTAGAACCTAAATTAATATGTATCTTTGCATATAAAAAACTTTAATTTTCATTATAAGTTAGATCCGTGCGAATAATATCTATCTAAAAATTTGTTATTTATGTAACAATTACATAACATTATTAACAATCACATAATGCACACTTTATACGGGACCGAAAACTGTAGAGTTTCTTGTTCAGAACCCTACACAGTCTGTCAAAAGACACGCTAAATATGTACATTTTTTAAATAAGTTACTGTCGTATTTTTGCACACGGGAAATTGTTAATACATGTAGCCAATAATGTAAAAACGTCATTTGTGTTCTAAGTTTTTAAATGCATTCAATATATCAATATCTAAACGTTGCGCAGACCATTCATTATTCCATTCGCTTTATACAGGACAGTTTGCAAAATGCAGGAGAAACTGTACAATTTTTTGTCCCGTATAAAATACGCTTAAGATAATACAAAGCACGTATAGTGATTGGCAATAATAATTAATTTTGCAATAATGTTATTATTTTTTTTCAAACTTTTATGCGTCGCTTCCAATGTATTTACGTTTATTAGGCCTAGGACGCCCTTGGCCTTTAGTTACTTTTGGCAATTTCATACTACGTTTTACTTTATAAACACATTTGACTCATTTACTACATCATTATCGCTCTAAAGGTACGTCGTCGTATGAAAACGAATTATGTTTAGATTAAATAAATAACCCTCACAATGAAAACGCTACAATTTGCTATTAGAACTTACGGCAAAAAATGTGTTTACCAAATGACGAGTTAAAATATTTTGATTTCGTAAAAAAAATAGTTTATATATTTACTTACAAAAGTCGTAGTAGTAGTTCACAGTGATTTTGAACTGAGCACAACAGTAAGCAACTCGGCATTTAGACAGTTGTTTTAAAACATTATTACAAAAAATACACAAGTTCACGTTTTTTCTAAAGAAATTCTTATAAATTTCATACTGAAAACAAAAACACTATAACACTGAATCAGTACAGCAATTAAGCAAAATTATTTTATAATTGTTTATTGAAACTTATAATGATTGAATTGTTTATTTTTTAGAAGTAAGGTTATGTAGTAAATTAATTACTATTTTTCATATCAGCTAACGTTTTAACGGGTCTGTAGACGTTTATTGTAGCACTTTACTTATAGCGTAAATTTTATTTCTAAACAGTGGTTCGCGCGATCAAAAATATCCATAAAATTATTATTGTCGCGCACTTTTACGACATATAACGATTCCGTCGATATTAACTATAATTATTTATCGATTTGTTTAAGTGTAAGTGATTTAGTGATTTACTATTAATTGGAATACTGATTGTGGTGTAGATGACCTTGTTGTGAAATAAACTACCGGTACCAAGCACTAAATTGGAAGAATATTATAAACTGGATCACTCGACTGTACAAGTTTCTGTTGTCATAGATGAGACAACAGATGTCCCTTATGATATTGGTAAGTTTCATGACTAAATGTTTACATTTTACTTAATTATAAGCATAGAAACCACCCAGTGAATTCTACACGGGTTATTTCGGGAATTAGAAATACATATTGATTTATTAAATTTTATTTTTACATCTTTAACACGCCAAAAGGCTAATAATAATACAACGAAAGCCCCACCCTTTCACTGGGCTGTTTTAAAGGCTATTAAGTCTTTTTTCAGTCCAGCACAACTCTACCAATTTTTTCAACAAGCTAAACCGCGGTTTTAAGATTGTCAGTGTGATAAAAATTCGGACGAATTTACGTGATGAACAAATGCTTTTATTGCCTATACCACTATCTAGGCTTAATTATACATTATAATTGTAATTGTTTCTATCAACCAAACCAACCAGATTCGGCCCAAATTAACAGTAGTAGGGAAACATTAGTTACTACCCCGATCATTATTAATTTGTTCAGTAGTAGAATGCTCGCCCGCCCAATAATAAATAATGGTAGAAGATTATATAACAGAACTCCCTCAGAACTCAGAATAAAACCAAAACCTCCTTGACATGAATCCAGTGTCTTAGCCATTACACCATGGAAGCAACATAAAGAGAAAGGATATGGGATGAATGAGGAAAAAAATTTGTATACTGTATAAATTATGTTTTGGCATTAGTGATTATTTATAATTTAATAAAATTTTGCTGACATGTTGTAAATTTATTATGTTGACATTAATTAGTTTTTCGATAGTTTGTCGTTTTGGGCGGTTGAGAAATGCAAATCAAAATGTCTGGCACCCTGAACAAATATTATAATTAAGTCTTCATGCGATTTATTTTTACAGGTGTTTTGCAAATGTCGAATTTTATGCAACCTCTGTTTAACGGAATGATAGCACAATATTCTGTATCTGGGAAAAAGAACCCTTCAAAACATTTCAAAGTTTGAAAAACTGTTTTTTTTCTTCAAATAAACATAAACATAATTATTAAAAATATATGAGTATATAATAAGAACTCAAACGTTTCTTTTACATTAGAAATATTCCGATGTTCCTTGCCCTAAACATACGTACACCTAGTGGAACAAAAAAGTCGTTTACCATTTAATAATATAGTATTATATTGTACGAAAATAAAAGTTTTGTGCCACTGACTAGTAGGTATCTATGAATCTGTTTAAATTTTTAAAAAATAATAAATTTTCGTTCGCGGAATTTAGATCTAATGTTTACTTAACCACTTTAGAAATATATTTTATTCGCTCATTAATAATTACGACATTCACTGAAAACTGAAAAAAAAACTGTGAATATTTTTGAAAGGAAATTTATCTTATCGATGTAACATTTTAAGTAACAACCCATGAAAAAGAGTCAATGTATGTCCTTGATAAATGTACGTTTTTTAAATATGTATAAACATGTTCAAACAAGGAAACAGGAGTTACAAGAAATGCATTTCTAATTAGACAACGCAACGTTTGTTTCAAAAGTTTAAATAAATATTAACTATTATAGCCTCTAAGTGAAGCCTCGAAAATAGAGAAACCTTTTTTTACTTTTCTGAAGATATCAAATTATCAAATTTATGTTAACCAGCCTGTATATTTTCTGAAGATATCAAATTATCAATTAATCCTGACCTAAAAGTTAACCAGCCTGTACAACTCCACGCGTACTTGAAGTGAGATATTTGCTCTACTACTAAAAAAAAATATTGGGTTATCGTCATCATTACACCATATCCGCTACCTATGTGGAGCATATGAATTTCACAAACTGTTACCAAGCTAAGCAATCAGCCGCCAGTTCCCGCGCATCCTCCCAGTCAGGTCCACGTCACGCAGCTCTGACGCAAATTACCGACCGATTGTCAACAGTGGACGTCCATGACGCCGAGAACAAAATGCGTAATAAAAAATAGTGTATTTTCAAATTTAAAAAAATTCTGATTTGTTTGACATTTTTTTCAGCGTCACTTAATAATTAAAAAAATATATTGTCAGGTAATTTTCTTAATCGATGGTTAAAAATATATATCGTTTCAGAGAGCTTTCAAAAAATACTTTTGTCAAAATTGTTGTATTGTACTCTTCTTCACAAAAGGTATCTTAGCATTACTAATTTAAATTCAATTAATGCAAGTTAAAAATTGCATCCTCGGGTACGTACGCATTTTGCGATAAAATTAACTTGTCGTTCATCTGTTATACCATTATTACTCTGATGTATAAATTTTATGTCTAAAAAAAACAATTTTAATGTCTTCAGTGTGTCGTTAGCAACTGATTATTGAAAGGTTACTTAAGTGAGTACTAATTTCTTTAGCCAATTAGAATAAATTTGTTTCTTACCTGTTATTTACTAGCGTAAAGGGATGGAACTGGCTGGATGTCATTTTACCCGCCTGTAAAGCTGATGTTATGAAAAATAAACGGGGTAGCCAACCAACCAAGACAATAATATTTACAACACCTTGACCTTTAGATAAAATCAAATGTCGAGTTATATGATAGTATTCTCCTTTACGCTTTACCGAATTTCAAGTTGAAAAGCGAAAGAAATATTGAGATGTTTTTAGTACCAAGTTTTTTATTTAGTAAAAGAAAACCAAGTTCTTTAAAAGAAAACACCTAGAACTTATATACGCGCCTTCCATTTTGAGAACCGCTGGTGAAGAGTGTTTTTTGTGATTACGGGTGTAATTTTTTTCAAACAAAATTTTTTGATAGTATATTGTATATTATTTTTAAAAAAACTCTTTTCAATTGGTTTAATTTGTTATTGCTTTTACTAACTCAACCAAATACAGAGGGGTAGATTTGAGAAACGTTCAATTGAGAAATAATAATTGAAAGAAAAAATACAGAGTGACCAAGGTTTTTTAAAATATGACCAATCAAGTGACGATGGACCATCTTGTAAATTTTAAGCAACCTAAAAATAAAAAAATCTTATTTTATATATATATCACACGCAGGAAGATAGAAGTGCAGGGATCCGCCAATATAATATTCAGTTTAAAAACTTAAAGAGGAATAATGCTTTTTTCACTATCGCAATTGTTATCTAGAAACTGTAGGTAATAACAATATATATATATGTACTGTTTACGATTTCTAGACTCAGGCAACGCTACTACCACTGGGCCATAAAGTAAGGGCTCATAAAGTAAATCTTTTTTTTTTTTAAATCTTACAAAAAGTAATGTGCTTCCCAGTGATTTAATACGCTGTGAGTTCTTGTGTGCGTTATTTTAGATCGTTTTGAGATCATTTTTTTTACACCAGTGAAAATTTTCAAAAACTCTTCTTACATGACTTTGGTAACACTCCAAACTCAAATTCTCTGATATGTCGGGCATCCACTAGCTTCTAATAGAAGCTGTTTTTAGCACTACATGCTATGACTCCCTGTATACATGTGGCTTTTTAGATCCATGATTTGTGAAGAGTAGCTAGTTAGTAGTTAGCATACTTACGTTGTGTTTAATAAATCATTCATATTCGTCATTTTTCACTTAAAGAGTAGTTCCAGCCAGATATTTCTAGAGAAAATCAGTTAAGATTGTCAATATTACCTGATTCTCAACAATTTTCGCAAAATGGTTTATTGTTTTACCATACATAAGTTCTGATTTCGATTTCTGGTAAATTAAAAAAAAATCGTGGTTGTAATATAAAAAAATCTTATTTATTTATCTTGTTGTATCATATTGTGTACAATAAAGTAATAAAAGGTGGAATTTCTCTTATTCATAAAATATTACACCGAAAATGAAGGAAACACAAAATAATACAGTTCTTATAAAGTCTATTCACCCACGTATCGACGCAGGTTAATAATGTTTTTGTGATAAGATAAAGAGAGGTGAAGTGAAACGTTTCAAGAATTTTCCAAGTACTCGTAACTATTGACATAACATTTTTATTACTTGCGATATATAATACCTATTAAAAAAAAAATTACCAACGTGTTAACTTGATGAGTTTGATATTTTAATGTTTCGTGGTTTTATGGATTTTAATTTTAAATTCATTAATAACTTTAGTTTTTATTTCTGATAATTAATAACAACTTATTGTCCGACCAAAGTTTGGTTAACTTCTATCATTTTAGATAAAAATAAGTACGTAGTTTTCGGTCAAAATTTGGTCGAATATAAGTGTTGACGCGTTGTGCAGCAGAAATCTGATAGTCTATTTCCAAAATATTTTTGTCATAACAAATCATTGAAACTGTTACGAGATACAGAGTGGAATTTCCGACTAATTCTTAGAAATGGGTTATAATAGAGGTCATAATATGCAATAAATTGGCCCAAATGTTCCAGAGGTCCATCTTTAGTGGTGTCAGCGTTATGCGATATCCGCCATTTCGTAAATGTAATAAGTACAAATAGTAAGGAACGATTATTCAAGACTCTTCCCCAAAAGCAAAAAAGTCATCATACGTCACACCTCACACACTCATCCACTTGTCAATGATAAATTATGTTTAAACACTTGAAATATGTTTGCAAAATATAATCTCAAGTCAATAGAAGAAATGCGTATTGTTTATATCCTCAAAGATAAAATACAATACAATATACGTTCGTGTTAAATACCGTAACGTTAATCAGATGCAATTATTGCGATAACTGTGTAATGTAATATTGGTCATAAAAAATGCTTTCAACGCTATGCTTTATTTGAGTTTATTGAGGTAAACGAAATTAACAATAAAATTGCATAGCACTTCTATAAAATTAAAATGTTTTTTAAAAGTATTTCTAACATTAAACGAAAATATCATCTTTGGGTTCATATCTGTAAAATTTCATTAGCCTATCTACCGCAAACTGAATAATTTATTTTTAATTCGCTAAACTCGAGTCCTTTGTGTAGGAATTTGATTAAAATTAAGCTTGAAATAATGCAACTAAAAACTATAACTCTTTCCGGTCCTCAGCCGTTCACTTCTATACGTAGATGGTGCAGTTCACCTCCTCCCACAACTTTTCCAAATTCATGGCGGGGTCATCTTCCATTTGTAGTTCATGCCCATAACAGCTCCTTTCAGCATAGTATGCAGATTATTATTGCGATAAATGTGTTCTAAGGAGATTAGTTTTAACAGATTAATGGCGGTCTTCTGTTTTTCTCAGTACGCCGTACGTCGTCATTTTTATGCGGTAGCTCCATTTGATTAAGATCGTAGGACTACATCTTGCCAATGCACCACGTCTCGCGCTCACACAGCGGGACATTTAAAGTTAATCTTAAACTCAAAAGTTTTGTGATCTTATCTTCAGTTTTTGCAAATATGCTAGTTTTTATTTTAGTTATAATAGGTAAAAGGTTCGATTAATAGGGTTCAATTCCCGTATGGGATCAAAATGAAATATTAATTTACATGTGATTTTCATATTAATATTTAATGTGCGATACCTTGGACTGGCACTGAAGCGTATGACTGATCATCTTACCTTCATGTAATAAAAATGATCAAGATACACTGCACTTGGTGTACAGATGCAGTGCACCATGCACCTTTGGGTAAAATAAGGGAAAGTAGAAGTATTAGGTACAAGGTATAACCGATTATAAAATTTACCATTTTAAAAAATTATGTCTAAATGGTAAAAAAAAATTCGTAATTTTTTAAATCAATATGTTTTTACTTAAACGTTTTCATTTTTTATTTCTGGTTGAATTCTTCGAACAATAGGCCCTCCGTACTCTGGATGAAGAATCAGAAATGTTAGCAGATCGCATGTCAGTTTTTGCTGCCAATAATAAGAGACGTGACCACCCCAAGGTCTTCAGTATTCCATGCCATGAGCACCAAATACCAGGGCAGCAAAAACTATAAGAATAATATTACCGAAGCAGAGTGGGTACCACATAGAATTTCAACACTCATTTTGCAAAATTGATTTATTTATTTTTCAACTATAATGTTTAATATAAGAATATAAATAAATAAAACATAGGAAGCGGGATAAGGTAAGAAATTTTAGAAATAAGAAATCAATAATATATTCCCAGGAATTTAAGTGACTTATTTGGGATCAGGTATGATACTTACTAAAGCACGTATTAGTTCTGACGATAACATAACTTAATCTAATATAAAATTGGTATCGGTACACTATTCAACCAAGGAAACAGGGTTTTTAGAAATATCAGGATGTAGAAGCTGAGAAAGGCCGAAAAAGACATGGCATGACCAAATACGACAAGTACTTGAAAGTGGACATGTGAAAAGTCGGAATAATCAGCGTGTGTGCATGAGAAGATGTATGAATGTAGAGGAAGCAAAGGAAGTATGTCAGGACAGAGTGGTATGGCGTTCTATCCTCTCTGCCTACCCCTACGGAGAAATGGCGTGATGGTTAGTTTGGTTTAGTTTAGTTTATATGTCATATGTGTGTAATGCATGAATTATTAAAATAAATGACGTAATATTACATTACTTTGTTATGAAATATAAAATAATGCAACCAAGGATATAGGATCATAATTATTTTCTTCATTAATCCTGTCTAGGTACTATTTATTCCGCATTCAGTTTTTAATGTTTTTTAATGCAAAAAACTTGTTTATTGTATACCACAATAATAACTATTATTTTGCTTACTTACTGCTGGGTACTAGATTTATAAATTCCTTATTTAATTAACCTTATTTACTTATATGTATATTTAAGCATACTCTCCATCACCAAGCACGAGAGCTTGTCTTTTTAATGAAATTTTTAATAAATTGGTGTGGTATAGCGTTAAGTTTTAATATTGTATAATGTTTGTTTTGTATTCAATAGCATTACATATTTTTTATAGATAACCAAATACAAAATAATATGATTATAATAAGAGTACGATTTGTAAATGTAGCAATTTTTTGTAGTAGACGGCATTTTTTTTAATTTTTAAATCTTCATAGCAGAAAATGCATAAATATAAATAGGTACATTTTTAAAAAAAAAAACTTCATGTACAATTATATAGCATGTGTACAAGGGCGGGCGTATTGCGTTTGAGCAATACCTTCCAACCAACCCTTTACATACCTATTTAAAATTTATCAAAATATTGAAACAGCAATAAGTATGTACACTCAACGTAAAAAAAAACTTTAAAAAAATGTTATTGGAAAATAAGACGAATAAAAAAGTCCTTCTTATGTGCCATAGGAATATGTGGCGCTAATGCCCTTTGCATGTGTAAAATTTCGAAAACGTTTTGAAAAGTGCCTCGCATGTTACGACCCCCAGATCATTGAACGATGACGGAATTTATCCATTCAGTGGACTTGATTTTCAATCATGCAAGATTTTTTTCTTGTCACACGGTAAAAAGTTATGTAATGAATAATGTAACCTTCAGAGTAGGTACCTGCTCAAAATTATTTAGGTTTTATTTTCTTTTTTTGCTGTTTTTTAAGACGATATCTGTTTATCGTTTTATTTAGTGACCGGAAAAAATATGCATAATAATAATTTATATTAATTTATTCGTCAAGTGGGAAAATGACTACCAACGTTTTTACGAATAAATCAACGGAAAATAACTAATTAGTATATATTAATTAAAAAAATTATTAGTAATTTAACTAAAAATAATACATCATAGTATTGCTTTATTTGTTTGTAAAAATAATAATATTTTTCAACACGATAAAAAAAAAGTAAAAGTTTCCGGATTCTTACATTGACTAACTTTTTACACCCGTTGGCATCGATGCAAATTAAAAAAACCTTTTAACTGTGTCCAATTACTTGTAGACATACAACTGGGCTTCACCTATTACGAGGTAACATTATCTACCGATTTATCAAAACTTTTACGTGTGATACACAAGCTCTGATAATTGGCAGGCATGGATATACAAAATATAGATGAAATACTAGGCAAAATGGGGAATATTGTAACACATCAAGTGGCCGCTTAACCTATCCAATAGCAGGTCGTAAGCCATATTCTCTTCCAAACTTCTCGTCCCTGTTGAGATGTCAATAGTAAAAAAAAAACTATTAATGGCAATAATTATTAATATCGACGTAGTTTTTATAAAAGTATTTGAAACTTCATCATCATCATTATATCAGATCGTAAAAGGTCCACTGCTCCCACATACATGAGTCTCCCCCTGCCGCCGCGCCTCCTTCCGATCCTGCGCCGCCATCCCCATATATCTAGCGTCTTCCAGCAAACTTCTTGTAACAGTAAGACCATCTCATCGGTGGATGTCCTTGAGACGGATTTCTAGGTCTCACCATAAGGCATTTCATCCATCTATCGGACGCTAGTAATATTATTGTTAAATATGTTAGTTATGCAGTTCACAAACAAGATCACGATGACTCTAGTTTAAACCAGCTAAAGGCTTTGTTGCGTAAATTATGAGATTTGTTTAAACATTTTATTTTTAAAACAAACTCACTGGCGGCGCTATCACGTGTTTTAGTGTTATCATTATTATAAAAATGTAACGAAGAAAACTTGTCGCATTTGTTCTGCGTTCTTTATTGTATAAATGAGTCGCTTTATCATAAGTTATGTGACTCTAATGACTTTTTTGTTCAAATACAATGAAAACGTATTGCAGTTTTATCTACTTTTATTGTGCATTATTTACGTTTATTGCAACGGGCGGCGGCGGCGTTTCTCAAAACCGAGAGTTCTTTCGCCACGTTCTCTTTTATGTGGAGCATATGGACATTACTAGGTCCTTCCAGGAAACCCAGTGAACACTCTCGCTTTCTCTGACGTCAGTCCTGCAACCATGTGCGAGTACATCCTAAAGATTGTCGTTGACCGTCTACTAGGACGGCGCGAGGCGCGGCAAGATCCCGTGGGCGTATAAACAGCTCAGGCTGAGGCTCTCCTGAGTAATCTGGAGTACGTACCCCAAGCCAGGTCTACCACCGTGCCTTCGCGACACCAATTATATATGGAGGTTGCTGCGTCCGTTTACAAAATTCGACGTTGGCTATGAAGTCAAACCACAAGTGTCCATCTCAGACTTTTGATATTTGTTTCTCGTTTTTTAGACAAATTTTTATTTTACAACGTTTTTGTTCCTGGTTGAAGCATATGGATATCATCACACACTGCATTATTTGTTTTCTTAAACATCGTAGAATGCACAAAGAAAATTATCATTTTTGGTCTTTCTAGATAGAGAGATTTCGCTGGTGAATTTAAGGGGTTAGGATTTGTTTTTAGTACATTATATAGAATACTTAATTAAATTTACGGTTTCTTAAAAATATGTGCATACTTATTTTTTAAGAACCATCATTAATTAAATATGCGACATAAAAAAATTAAGCTCTACTAGTGAAGTTTAATTTTTTTTTTAAATATATGCGCCTTAATGAATTTTTATTATTTTAAATGTATCCGAATAAAAAGGTTTTTTTTTCCAAAATACATGTATGTTGGGTACTTACTACTGAAAAGAGGCATAATTATGTTCAAAGAATCTACAGATTGGAAAAAATGATGTAGGTACTATGATAACTTTATAAAAACTGCATTTATTTAAGAGTTCAACAAACGAAACGGAGGAAGTAAAATAATCATACATAAATTAAGTTTTCTATACATATAGGCAGTCAGGAAAGTCGTTTGACCTTAGCTTTAGGTCAAAAGCACAAAAAGCTATGCGTGCGCTGATTTTACGAATACCCGAAGTCCGAGGGAGGAATAACGCTGTTCAATGAACCCAATAAGTACTATCGACCCACCTTTTAGGTACTTAGATTTCAGAAAGAGATAACTCTTAATAAATTATCATGAATTACAAAGAATTATTTATATCTGATCTTACGTGCGGTACCAATCGTTATAAAAATGAATAAATCTGGTTCTTCCATATTTACTTAATTCATGTTTTTTTTCGATTTACGTTTGATTTTCTAAGTATGTGAGTAGATACTAATTCAGTTGTGTATAATAATAGATGTGCTTGCATAAAAAGATGTATGAATGTGGAGGAAGAAAGGGAAGTGTATCAAGACAGAGTGGTATGGCGTTATATTTTCTCTGCCTACACCTTCGGAGAAATGGCGCGATGCTTAGTTAGTTAATGGTATATCGATATTTTCTTCTGGTAAAAAAATCCTACCGACAAGCTGGTCTCTTGCCTTATTTTTAAAATTCTGTTTAATGTATATTCAATATTTAAAAAAAAATTAGCATGTTATATAATCATTCTTGATTTCAAAAATGTAACTGTTTTTTATTTCGTTTGTTTCAGGTAAGCTTCTATTTTCTCAAGTTTCTTAAGATGCTACTACATATTGCAGGATTTGCTTACGAAGATGAGTGAGTCTTTTTTTAAATTATGTATCCGTTTTTTTCCATTTAAACCTACATAGAACTTATCGTTTAAGTTTTCGATATTTGGATGCGCCCCTTACTGTTCTGGACTGCATTTAAAGAAATTAAGCAACAGTCATCCGTGACTCTGTTGCAAATGCGGTTGTATAGAAGATCCGTTGTTATGAAATCAGATTCGCTCATTTTGTATTCAATCCACGATTTAATCACGATAATCAAAATTTTCACCATGGCGCGTTTTCTAGAGTCACTGTATGTGAGTACCTAGTAATTACTGTCCTATGCATATTGTCAGAAAATAAACAATATCCATACAAAGTTTATTTTATAAATATCATGTACACAATTGCATGCATGCAATTTTAATACTTCTGACAGTGAACTCTAAGACTAAGACATCTGTAAGTGGACAATCTTTTTTGAGCTCTTAAACGCACAGTTTAGACATGTTTATCAGTTTATATGGTACACGGCATTGTTCGTTAAATATTTATTAAATTTATATGAAGATAAAATCCATTTGATTACTTATATTCAATAATGGAATTATAAAACAATGAATAAAAATTTAAAAAAAAAAATATTATAAATAAATATGATCTTTTTGACATTTTGAATGTGTACAAATACTTGTAGACAAATTACTGCATTATACCCATGCTGGGCTAATATCAGATATTATTGATATCCCAACAGAGACAGAGAAACTCTGGAAACGAATGTGGATTATCTAGGCGTTTACAGGGCTTATGACCTGTCATTGGCTGGGTTAAGTGGCCACTTGATGTATTACAACATTCCCCATTCCGCCCATCATCCGATAACCATATATGTCAACTTTTTTAAAACTTGTATATATTGAACTCGCGTTCGTAATATCACATTACAAGGGAATTTCTCACTGGTGAGATCTGTTGAGAAGATTGATAGTTTTTTTTAACATGTATTACAAAACGTTTTTAAATAAAGGAATCACAAAAATCACTCGCAACGAGTGGAGGCTGTTGAAAAAAATTAAATATTTACATTTGAACAAAAACGGAGAAAAAACATTTTTTTCCGTGATTATATTTAAACCTATGCATTATGCATTGTAGATAGTTTTTTTAGTGAAAAAAAATTATAAATGCGTTCATACAATTAATAATGTACCTACTATGTACTCAAATATTCCATTTAAAATATTCAAACTTTGAAACCGCGTATTTAAGTTCAAGTAATATAACCTTTCAACCACCTCGTGGTTTAATGGTTAGGGCGTTGCGCTGCATTCGGTCGCGGATTCGATTCTCGACGGGGTCAATTGTGATTTCTTCGACAAACACTGCATCGTAAGACTGATCATCTTAACTTCATGTAACAAATTATCAAGATACACTGTAATAATTGGTGAACCGACTATGCATCACTATGCCCAATGCATAACTCAGTGTGGATAAGGGAAAGTAGTTGCGATAGTATAGTATAGAACCTTAGAGTAATGACGCGCAGGCTATAGAGGGGCCCTAACGGTCAAAAACCATTCTATGATTGTCAAACACGAAGTTGGCTATAGTTTGCAGCAAAACAAATGCCAATGTTTTACAAATGCCTAATGCGGCCTTGGCATATCGACAGTAATCAACTGTCACTATCAACAGTAAACATACTTTAATTTACAAATTGATCACCTAAATTAAGAAAAACTGGTAAATAATGTAAATATGTTGATAAAAGGAAAGTTTTTATACAAATAATACCCATGTTAGGACAATAAATGCCAAAATCAATGTAAATCAAAATAATTATTTATCGAAATCAATTACCTGTGAAATGTGACTCCTTTAACACCTTTGACACTCTTACTGCTACAACCAAGCATACTACAATTCACCATTGCCGTTTTTGATGATTAAAATCAGGAAGTATCCACGTTATTTACTAGCAAAGCGACGAAAGTGACCGTTACGCGTCTGTTGTCAAACAAATAATAATGGCCGCCAGCAGAGTGAAGTTGTCGCTAACCAAAAATTTGCAACGCTTCCGCTCTATGGGAAACGGCGAAAGGGCCTCTCTATAGCCTGCGCGTCATTACTCTAAGTATAGAACAGTATTTTTATTTAGAGATTAAACAAAGTAAAATTGATGTTTGAGAAATGATGTCCGATGCATAATATCGATGGTGGAAAGAAAAAAGTTACTAAGCGACATAACACGTGCAAAGAAAAATGTTACTAAGTGACATAATATTACTTTGTCGCTTGGCAGCATTTTGCTTTGCACATATTATGTCCTTTTCACCATATGTAAGATAAAGTCTGCCTCATGATCAACAAAGGATTGTGAAAATTATGTTGTTGTTATTCAGAAATGCGATTCACGAGTCATACACACCGTGTGTTCTGTATACAGTGTTTAAATAATGTAGAGCCGCTTTAACACGTTCCCTGTGACAATATACCTAAATTAGCCAAATAGACTTACATGCCTGCAGTGAATGCATCAAATCATAAAATCATCGGTAAATCGTAAATCGGTATTTACGGATTTTTACATCCAAAATCTCAACATAACTCTAACTTTAAATAATTTTATCTCGCTTATATATATTATTCGATATGCAAACGGATAGCACCATTGGTTTTATGATTTTTTGTTATATATTTTTTTGCATTCACAGAAAAATTAAGTAGACAAGCCTATTTATTTCTTTGTGATTCCGTAATATTGTGATTATTTAAAACTTACTTTCAATGGCTCTACGTAAATTGTATACGTTACTAATAATGAAATAAATTTAATGTTCTAATAGAGAAACACAAAGTAAATAGAAATGCTTGTTTATTTAATAAAATATACATTTTTTAAATTATTATTTTTAACGTGTGCTGCGTTTTATTGCGGGCTTAAATCAATCTTTATTGACATCTCAACAAGGACTACTAAGATCTGGATACGAATATGGATTATCTAAATATTTGCCAAATACAATCTTTTATTAGGTTTTTTTAAAAAATAAAGGTTCCTTATAAAGATAAAGGTCCTTACTTGTCAAGTTCAATTTTGCGGTTACATGTTATTTTGGTTTCATATCACTATAAACTTGCCGCAGGGATCACGCTACAGCGGCCATACTATACTTATCAGTAGTGTCAAAAGCACGTGGTGTCAACTAGAAATCAAGGTCTCTCAAGGAAATAGTTGTTTACAATGGTAGCTGTCCAAAGGGCAGGGTTTGTTTGATGTGTCCCTTTTGACATGGTGGCGCAATGTAAATTACATACGCCGGCCTCGCGTACACTTGAGTAGCCGTGATACGGTTTGCGTAACGAGTCATTATCAGGTAGGGAGGTTGTATGTAATATTTTCGTCTCTAAGGTCGTTGTAATTGTGACCTCAGTGCGAGTTACGTTTCCCTGGGTCTATTAGAGCGTTAATACTGACTTTGATGAACGAAACAAATATAGAAGTGTAAATCCAGAATCGTGAAACGATCATTTTTCCAAATCTGTCCTGGCATACTTCTCTTGCTTCCTCCACATTGATACATCTTCTCACGCACGCACGTCGATTATTCCGACTTCTTACATGCCCACATTCAAGCACTTGTTTTCCTTGATCATGCCATGTCTTTCTCGGCCTTCCTCGACTTCTACATCCTGGCACAGTCGCATCATATATTTTTTAGACGTATTTTAGCCGAACCCAATATATTCTTTCATCATCCATTCGCTCTATATACATGACCGAACCAACGTAAAAGACCTTTCTTAATTTTGTCGATAATGCTCATATCAGCCTTGCATTCTGCTCTAATTTCAACATTAGTGCACCTATCATACATAGTTTTACCACACGTTCGCCTAAGAGATCGCAATTCAACTGCATTCAATCTACTTTCATTCTTTATTTTTCCAATTCCATGCTTCGCTTCTATACATAAGGGTTGGTACCAGAACTCCATTGGTACCTCCAGTTTTTTGTTTTTCCTACAAAATAGGCAAGCAAGGCTCTCGGGAGGCAAACGAAGTACATAGGCCAAGTCAGTTAAAACGCCTTCTGCGTCCAGTGCGTCCATCGACTATTCGTCGGCAGTTTAGGTCAGAACTATGAGACGTAGACTTGACTAGGTATGCACAGAAACTGGCGGCCAATCACTTGGCTTGGAGGCAGTTTGTGGAATCCGTATGTTCCACGTAAGACGATACAAACATGCTTCTGGTCGACACCTAAAACTTATAAAATAATTATTAGTCTAGTGCTAAATTCCAGGGAAAAATTCAGGACTACGTTTGTGTAGAGAAACGGCCGCGGGTCACGTGGCAGCGTATTCTCCTAATGAATAATAATTGTATTAATTATTATTATTATATCCAATCAGATGAATTTACCTTTTATTCGTAATAATTATACTAAATTAGGGAATAGTTAAAACACGGCTATCTTAAATTCTTTATAATGGTAAAACACCTCATTGTGAAATTTACTCTCAAAATGAAAATAGGCACGTAATTAAAGTTGAGAGGAGGCTTAAAAAATAATTTTAATAACGTGCCTTTCATTTCTTTATAACTTATTTCAATATTATTGGTTTTAAAGGAAAACAATTTGTTTATATATTATGAGAATTAACCAATAGATACGAGAAAACAAGAGTGTAAATGCAAAAAGTATGCAACGTATTCTAATTTTCAGTGCGTGCGAAAAAACTTTGAAAATACGAATTATAATACAACAGTTATAAATAAAAATACCCTATAAAATTCTCTGCCACATTAAATTTTACTTCGAATAAAAATGAAATTCGTGAACCGTTTTTGAGTAAGAATGATTAGGTGTTATAGTAAGGGGCTTTTACCGTGCCAAATTTGATAGGTCAAAAGCACGCGAAAATACTGCGGAATTCCAAATTTCCAACACGACACAAATGACCTTAGACTGTTTCACCTGATTATTTAGGGCTAGTTTTAGATGGGTAATCCGCAGGCAAGCAAATCTTATTTCTAATTTGCCGCCTGACTGGCGCCGAATTCTTGCTTTAATCGGTTTACACGTTATACCCATTAACAGTTTTTAACTACATCAAAATTTAAAAAAATAAAATATTTTTATTTTTATTTTTTTTATTTTCATTTATTTAGGAAACAAACAGTACATTAAAATAGTAACATTTGTGATGATAGTAAAATAAGTGAAAAGACCAGTAAAGTTTCCATATTTAGAAAAATATTGAAGGGAAAGTAAAGTAAAGAAAGGAGAAAATTTTTATATATAGAACAAGGGGTACGTTAATTGATAATTAACGTACCCCTAGTTATATTGATATAATTGATAATTATGAAGGTATTAATTTTTTTCCATCCTCAATTTTCTCTTCATTTTTAAACCACATATTTTTTTGTAATGCCATGTCAGAATACGAAAACATTATGTGTTTGTTTTTATTTTTTAAATATATTTTATTTTAATTATAATTTGAGTTTTGTGTCTAGCGTGTTTTGTGTCAGGTTCTCGGCGTCCAGGGCGTCCACTGTTGACAATTCGTCGGCAGTTTGCGTCAGAGCTGCGGGACGTGGACGTGATTTGGGAGGATGCGCGGGAGCTGGCGGCCGTTCGCTTGGCCTGGAGGCAGTTTGTGGATTCCATATGCTCCACATAGGGAGCGGATATGGTATGATGGTGATGATGATGTCTATCGAAATGTTTTATATAATCGGTCATTTCTAATAGTAACTAAGTAACTTACCATCACGCCATTTCCCCGAAAGGGTAGGCACAGAGAACACCAAACCATGCTCTCCTGGCAAACTTTCCTCACAAAATTTTTCACTTGCGGAGATAGCGCTAATTTCACTTATATGACTCAAAATATATGTTCTTTGATATACCTAGTCGAGTTTCATTCCTGAGATGGCCTGTGAAGCTAAAGAAACTGATGGTAAAATAAGAGTATTGGTCATTTCAACGTGGTTTAAATGATGACTTTTTTTAGTAGATTGATTAGTACATTGCACATATCCATTTAAACTAGGCTTTATGTTCACCGAAATTCTGCACGAATACATGAATATTATTCAAGTTTATCACACTTTTCATCGCAAAAACCATTTTGCCGGTTTTTTTGGAGAAAATTGAAAAGAGTGCAAATGAAAAAAACCCAAAGCCATGATTAATTTGGGGCCCCCATTTATTTTTAATCTATTCCCCAACTGCGGTAGGAAATTCTTGTATGAAAAGCTTATTAGACGAAAAAAAAAAAAAAAAAAAAAAAAATTTTTTTTTTTCAAAAACCTTTTTAAAAATTTTTTCCAAAAAAAAAGCCCTAAAACAAAAATTCCCCCAAAACCCTTTTTTTTTTTTTTTTTTTTAAAAAATTTTAAAAAAGAAAAATTTAAAATTTTTTACAAAGTTTTTTCCGGGGTTTTTAAAAAACCTAAAAGGGGGGTTTTTTTTTTTTAAAAAAACCCGAAAAAAAAAAAAAAAAAA